>ML096671.1:0-25283 GCA_003697995.1 Taxidea taxus jeffersonii | reverse complement strand
TTAGCCTCCCTCCCACCGCCTCTGTCTCCCTCTCTCCACCAACTGCCCGGGAGTGAGCAGCCGCTCTCCGAGGGCCCAACAGAGACGGACAGACGCACTGACTGCCTGACACCCAAGCCTGCCAACTAGCCAGCTTGTGCCTGGCCGCTTGTCCTCCCCAGGTAGGGCCCCACACCAGCCCCCGCTGTCCCTGCTGTCCCCTCCTTGTCTCATCCCTGGTTCCACTGCCCTCTCACCGTCCTGGAGATGCCCCCTATCCCTACAGCCCCCACACCACCCCTCCACATCCCTACCCCTGTCCCTGTCACCCACTTACCTCCCTCTCCTACTCCCAGGCTGCCTGCGGTCCCCACCATTCCCACGCCAATGCTATAGGCTCCTGGCCCACACCCCTTCGTCGCTGCCCTGCGGCTCCCTTAGTCCTTGCCCCTTTCTGCATTTTCTGCCCCCCTTTCCTCTCCCTTCTGACCTCACTCGGCAACACTGCCTGCCTGCCCTCCCTGCCTCCTTCTTGGGTTCTTCCCCCCCTTACTGCCCCCCCTCCCAGAGCATGGCCCTGGCATGGCTGGGTGGCTGGCATCCCAGCTCTGCCAGTAGCCCTCTTCCTCCACTGAGAGTCCCTGAGTCCCCAAGAGCACCCTTCGCTCCTGCAGCCCGCCCTGCCCAGGACTAGTCCTTGGTGCGGGCTCAGAGACTTGGGTTCCCCGGCGCACTCCAGGCAGCCTAACCCACAGGCCAATTCCCTGAGTGAGGGGTGAGTCCACATGGCCCTGGCCACAGGGTCCCTGGGTGCAGCTGGCTTGGTGGCTCAGTTCTGCCTGTCCCCAGGACCCCCTTGGATGGACACTCAGACTGGGGGGTGGTGGGCGGAGAGAAACGCAGGCAACTGGGCCATGTCAGCCTGGGCAGGCTTGGCTTGGGGCCCTGGAGGACTTCTGGGGACCCTGGGAGGGGTGAGGCCACAGGTCCACTTCCAAACTCAGACACCATTGTCCCAGCATGGGTGCCTTTAAGGATCAGTGAGGTTCAAGAGCTCTGTCCCCCAAAAGCAGTCCCCCACAGACTGGTGCATGGGGCCACTCTGGATTGGAGGGAGAGCCCCAGGTGGGAAGCATAAGGGTGGCTGCAGGGTTGCTCCCAAAGTGCTTTGGGAGGGAAGGAGTAGCCCCTGCTGGTCTCACTCCCACTCCCTCCATTGTACAAAGGGCACAAGTGAGGCCCAGAGACAGGCAGGAAACTACCCACAATTGCACAGCAAGTCTGACGCAAAGCTGGGGCCAGGACCCAGGGCTCCTGACTGACAAGCCCTGGCTATCAACGCCGCCACCCAGGGAAGCCTCACTTGGGCACTGATCATGGCATGGGGACTGGAGTGGGAGGTGACGGGGCCACTGGTCCCTGACCTGCAAGTTCCCAAGATGGCTGGCATGTTGAGGGGCTTACCAAGTGACCCAGGAGAGGAGCAAGGCAGAAGGGAGCTCTGTGCACGTGTCACCAAGTGCCCTGGAGGGTTGGGGGATGGGAGCACCCCCCTCAGGGCTCTGAGGGTGGGGCTGCGGCTCGGGCACTGGTCCATCAGGGCTGCCCAAGAGGGTTCTGCGGAGGGGAGCAGGAGGCCCAGGGTACTCTAGGGCAGGGTGGTGGGTTATGGTGGGCAGGGCAGACCTCGTTCAGGCCAGGGAGACTGTTCTCGAACCATGTTCGTTAAGGGCCACTCTGGTCGCAGGTATGGCCCGTCCTGTCCTCAGCATGCTCCTGCCTCCGTGCCCTCCGCCCTGTAGAGACTGACTGGCGTTGAGACAGGCTGGAGATGCTCAGGCCTCCCTCAGTGCCAAGGAAGTTCCCTGGGGAGGTCCCTGCGGGGACAGGGCTGGTGTGGAATGAGAACGCGCGCGGGCAGCCGTGACCACGCAGGGGAGCGCCTCCTGGACGCAGGCAGCTGCCGGGGCCTTCCGCTCCCTGGGACACTGGCTGCCCTGACAGAGGCCCCTTCATGTGAAAGCCGCCCGGGTCTGGCTACGGCGGGGCAGTGCGGGGTAGCCCTGCGGGGCAGGACGGTGGGGGTGCATCGAAAGGAAGGCACCGCGCTGCACGGCGAGAGCAGACTGGGAGCCCGCCCTCCGCCCGCCCACTGGCCTGCCTTTAAGCCCTAAGAACCCAGGTCACAGTGGGCATTAACCATCCCACCGCTTTTGTGCCCTGATCTGGAGCAGGGACCCGTGTGCCCGCGTTGTACATGGGGAGCCTGAAGCCCAGCTTTTTCACTGATGGGCTGGGGACAGTTCTGGGCAGGCTCTTTTCAGGGGCCCAGAAAGTTGGCCTGCCAGTCCTCTGACCAAATTTCTTCCCCATCCTGCCAGCGGCCCTGGCCCGCTGGAGGAGCATAAGCGAGGAAGGCCCGGAGGAAAGGGGTGTTTGAAAGACCCTAGGGCGCCCCGTCCGGCGCCAGTGCCAAGTCCCCACAAGAGGGCAGAACCTTCCAGGAGGGCCTCCCATCCCTCCCAGCTCCCCAGCTTCCTGCGCCCCTCTCTGCCATCCCTCTTCTACTCCCTGGAGAAACCCTGTGGAGACAGCACAGCACAGGACAGGACTGTCCCAGCGGTCACTTGTCCTTACCTGCCTGGGGACACAGTTGTGGCATGAGAGAGTAGCGGTCTCCCAGGAGCCCCCTGGGGCACAGAAGCAGCAGGCAACGGCCCAGGTGGTGTCCACCCTGCCCCCATCCCCCCCCACCCCGCAGATGGTCTTCCCGCCCCCACCACGACTCCCTCCCCACCCTCCTCATCGACCCCAGGGTAAGAGAGCTTGGTCTCTGCCCAGACCTGCCTTCTGCCACACCTGTTGGCCCCAGTGGTGCGAGGGGACACACTAGCCCAAGGGCTTGGCTCAAACTGAGGGACTGGAGGAGTGATGGTGGCTCTCCCAGGCACCCTCCTTGTGAGCCAGGGAGTTGTGGGGGCGGGGTGTGAGCAAAGGCAGGGTCCTGGCAGCTTTGCCCCCTCCTGTCAGCTGACCCCGGTGTCAGTCAGTACCCCTCCCCTCCGTCCCGTCCTCTTCTGCTCAGACACTGGGGCCCACAGCTCCATCACCCACAGGACGCCTTCTGTAAATCCCACCTTAGAGGGAGGCAGTAGGGGCCCAGGCTGCAAGGGTGCTGCGCTGGCGGGCTGGGGAGGGTGTCTGCCATGTCCTGCCCCCAGGGCCTGAGGCCCATTAAGGCTCACTGTCAGCCCCGTGGTCAGGCCCGTCTCCCAGTGGCCCCTGGGGTGGGCGTGGGGCGGGTCCCTCGGGGCCACCTCCTCTAGGGGGTGGGTGGCTGGGATTCATCCCCCGTCACCTGGAGCCCTCAGCCCGAGCGCCTGCCCCCCCACCCCTGCCAGGGCCTCCTTCATTCCTCTGGGATTCCAGGCTCCTGGGAGCCGCCCCAGAGCCACCCCATTTGGCTTCTCCTGTCCCCACCAACCGCCCTGCTCTGGATTGGGGCGGTCCATGGGGTGGCCCTGGAGGACGCCTTCTCGCCTAGGGCCCAGCAGCCTCAGTTCCCAGGGCAGCCTACAGAGCAACATCATGGCTTTCCGGCATTCCCGGCATTCCCGAGGGGCCAGAACGCAGATGACTCAGCAGCCCCTCTCTGGTAACACATCTCTCGGCTTTAAGGGGCTAGGGTCTCTACCCAGTCTCCTAGCACTCAGCCCTCCCAGGCCACGGCATCCAAAGGCCAGAATCCGCAAACATCAGCCTGGGGCTGAGCTGCAGGGCTCTGTGACTGCAAGCTCCGCTGTTTCTCTCCCACCATCTGCCCCTTGAGGGCTGGATGGCCAAGCAGAACACAGCAGACACAGGCCTGAGTGGCTGCAGGATTGGGGATTTGGGGAACAGAAGCAGGACCTGAAGAAGAGACACAGAGGGCAGCCCTACTCCCAGGAGACCAGAGGCCGGTGTGGCTTTGATCTCCTTGCAGCCCGAGTCCCCGCTCATCCTTGATTATGGTCCACCAGGGCCTCGGAGGCCTCTGGGCTGAACGGAGGCGTGCACGGGGGGGGGGGAGCCCCTGGAGGGGCCTCCTGGGCCAACTACAGACAGCTGACTCCCACCCCCAGCCAGATCCCCTGGAGGAGAACAGGGAACCCGGTGCAGGGAAGGGGCTGCCGGAAACCCTGGGCCCAGGAAGGGAAGGACCTCTCTCCCAGGTGCCTGGCCACTTTCCTGCCCAGAAAGCAGGGCCAAGCCCCCTTGCCTTGGCCTGGCCCAGCCAGGGAGCAGGGCCAGTGGGACGCCAGGCTCTGGGAGCCAGGCTGAGAACCTCTCCCTGTAGGGTCTGGTGCCTGCTAGGACGGAAAATGCTCCAGGGGAGCTCCCCGGCCTGGCTGGGATGATGGCTTTTCCATGCCCCTGCAGACCTGGAGCAAGCACCTGGTGGCTGTGCCGGGGCCTCGGAGGGGCGGCTGGCCCTGCAGACAGTGGGGAGCTACCGCTGGTGGCGGTCAGAGAGAGGCCCCGTGTCGCCGGAGGATTCATGGGTGGCAAGCAAAGGGGCAAAGGGCCCACAGAGCAGGGCCCAGCTTTCCCGCAGCATCACCTCCCAGTTCAGCTGAGGGAGCTGCGCGGGAGTCTTTTCCAGGGGCCCAGAGGCTGATCCAGCGCCCTGCACAGCCTAGGGAGTACAGGGTCTTGTGGCTCTGGGACCTGTGGCACAGAAGGCGATGACGGAGGATGGGGCCGGGCACATGGGCAAATAGACAGATAGACTGACGGTGGAGTCCAGTTCCACCATTTCCTTCTGAGTGACCTTGGGCAAGAGTCTTAGGCAAAGTCTGAGCCTCAGTTTACCTATTCACTAAGTGGTAAAAACACTGCTTTCTTCTTTTGGTCTTTTGGGGTGGTGGGATGGTTTGTTAAGGGATCATTTAAATCCCCTGCCCCATTCCCAGGAGATGATAGCATCCACTCTCTTCCTCAAACAGTCCAGAACATGGTGGGGAGGAGCTCAGGATCTCTTCAGTGAGTGGGAGGAGAAGGAAGGACACGTGTGAAAGGACCTGGAAACTCAGGACCCTCAGCTGACCTGGGTCACCTGCTGCCTGGCTTCTGGCCAGCAGTTTGACCCTCCTGCTTTCCAGAGGTTTCCCGGCAGAGTGGGGGATGGGTGGATGGCTCTCCTGAATACCGAGGGGAGAGAGGTCTGGGGAGCCAACACTGGCCCCCCTGCCAGCTCCCACCCTGGACCAGCCCCCTGCAGCCGATGGGCCGGGGCCGGCTCCCTGCTCACTCCCTGTGGCCTGCAACTCACACTGGCAGGTCAGAGCTCTCCCTGAAGGCTGACAGAGCCCGGCGCCCACCGCACGTCCAGTCCCACCAGGGGGCCAGGGCCATGGCAGGAAGGAGTAGATGCAGACGACGTGGGGCTCAGGGCCTGCCCCCTCCCCACTCCAGCCATGAGCCCCTCACACAGTCACCCCCTCACACGCACACCCCTGCATAAGCTTCAGCGGACCCATGGAGGGGGCACATGTCCCCTCTCTCTGCTTGGCACCCAAGTGAAGACTACATGCTGTCGGAGGGTCAGTGGGCCCCGGGAGGGTGGCAAGGAGCAGCTGGGAATGTAGCCCGTTATTTGAAGCTGGTCCCTGAGGGCTTTGGTGGACAGAGGAAGGTGGGGGGGAGGGTACCCTGTGCTGCCTGTCCCCCTCCCACCCCTCTGCATCCACGTAGTCCTAGGGCTTTGGCAGGGCCAGGGTTCAGGGTTCAGGTCGGGTTGCTCAGTGGGGCCAGACGCCCTGGGCTGAGGCCTCGGGACAGTGTCCGGCGTCTGCGACTTGGCAGCGGCGGGCCACACATCTGCAAGCAAGCTCCCAGGGTGCACCAGACCTTAAGCCCTGCTCCCGCCGCCCTTGGCCTGGCTTGAATGCCTGGCACGGCCCCTCCATGTTCTCAGAGGCTGCCAATGCATCGTGTTTGGCGCTGACCGGGAGCAGTCCCGCTCGGAGGACTGCGCTGGCTTTCAGAGGGCTAGACAAGGAAGGCCCTATGGGTCTGGCGGCGCGGGCTCCGGGAAGCCCAGCCTTTTCCCTGGCTCACACCTGTGGGCACTGGGCCGGAGGCCTCATGGCCATGACCACTTCTTTCCTCTGCTCGGAGGGGGAGGGGTCCAGCAAGCTCCAAGCACGCTTTGATGGCGCTTGAGGCCCGCCGTGAAGTCCTCCGGGACAACCCCTCAGGTCCACCGTCCAGCCAGCCCCCTCCTCCCTGGGCGACTCTACCCACTGCATCTGGTGCCAGCTCCTGGAGTGGAAATGAGGCTCTGCTGGGAAGCCTGCCCAGCCCCGACCCTGCCAGCCTGTCCACGGCCTGGCCCGGCTGGGAGCGGGTGGCGGGAGAGCCAGCCCCACCTTGTCCTCAGCCTCTGTCATAGGGCCCCTGGTGGAGGGCCTCCAAGACCTCAGCTTCAGGCCCTCCTGCCACAAGTGAGCCCGTGCGGGAGCCCTGGGCCTCAGCTCAGTGTCTCTGTGGCCCCCAGATGCAGTGACATCAAGCACAGCTGGCCTGAGCTGATTCATCTCCTCTAGAGCCCCTGTTCCCCCGGGACAGGTCCCAGGAACCCATGTGGAGCCGGGGTGGCCAGCTTCCCTGGTCAGCCTCCCCGGTGCCGTCCATCCTCTAGTCTGGCAGAAGGGCCAGCTATGGGGGCCGAGATTCCCTGCAGAGACCACCCCCCAGCCCTCCCCAACCCTGACAGGCCGGAGGAGGCCTGCTTTTGTCCACCTCTCCCCACAGCCTCCCTGTGCCTGGCCAGACCACCCCAGCCACCCCCACCTATCCAGGTGAACTGTGGCTCCCAAGGCCTTCCAAGTCTCCCACTGGGCGGTCCAGCCCTGACTCATCCCGCCTGTGAGGTAGCGGCTTTGGCAGGGGTGCCAGGCCAGAAGGAAGCAGTCTCCTCCCTCTCTCCCATTCCATCTTGCTCTCCTGCCTCCATCCTCCCCTTCCTGTTCTCTCCCGCCACTCCTTCTCCTCCCAGCTCTGGGCGTCCAGTGGCTCTCAGGTGGGGGCCCCAAGCAGCGGCCCAGGCCTACCCTGCTCTGCCCTGGAGGTCGCAGAGTCAGGGGAAGAAGGAGGGACACACTGCCCAGGTAGGCAAGCACAGGGCCTTCTCCCTACTCGGTCCCGTGACCTTCTGGGGGCTCCCCTGGGTCCTGCCTGGCCACTCTGGGGCTGGCAGAACATGGGGTGGGATCGTGGGGTGTTGGGGCTTGAAGGAGCTAGGCAGACTGGGTGCTCCCCCCAGACACGGGGGTCCTTACTTTGCTGTGAGACCAGGGATAGGCACGCAGCTTCTCTGAGCTTGTCACTGTGGGCCACACTCAGGAGGGCTGCTGGGAGCTGCTAGGGGCGCTCTGGGGCTGGCTGTCCCGCTGAGTCCACTGAACCATGTCCTGGGTCTGTGACCTCCACCAGCCAAGCACATCGCAGCCCTGGGTACCAGAAAGGCTGCTCCATGCTCCCCTGCTCTGTCCTCGGGAACGGTGGGAGCCAGGGCAAGCTCCATGACCCACCGAGGGGGTGCCTGAGTGTGAAAGGGGGTGGCAAGACTGGGCTGGATGGGAACCTGGGGGCATAGAGCAGTTGTGCCCAGACCCAGAAGTGGGGCTAGACCCCCGGCCTGCCGGTCGGGAGGGTTCCGGGGCAGGGGGGTGGGCAGCCTGCATCAGCCAGCCCAGCCCCACACCAGCTGGGCTGGCCCAGGAGAGCAGCAGGCAGGGTCCTTCACTCCCCGGGACCCCTTCCACGTTTCCACCCAGCAGGGAGGCTCAGCGGTCACCCAGCCCCACTGAAGCCCCTCACAGCCCCTCTCCTATCCAAAATGGGCCCCAAGTGAGGAGGTTCTCCCTAGGATGGGGCCCGGTGTGGGTCTACAGGGAGCCCCTGGGACCTGGCCAGTCTCACCGCCCACAGATGCCCCCAGAGTCTGGGAGGGAAGCAGGGCAGGCCCGCTTGTGCCTGTGCGACAAACAGGGAGATTAGGCTGCTAGGACTGTCCTGGGAGGTCTGGGTGGGGGGAGGCTGGTGGGAGAGGCAGGGGCTTGGGCCTTTTCCTGCGCAGGACCTTCCCACAGGGGGCCGCTGCATGGGAGAAGGAAGGAGGTGGGTAAATACGGGCACCTGGGGCAGGTTTGGGCAGAACCGCTTCCCCCTCACGCCCACCCCGCTGCCCAGCCTGGGGGAGCCTTCAGACAAGCCTGAGCCCGCCTGCCACCTTGGCAGGAGCCTGGTCCCCTCTGGGGGCCTCTCTAGGGGGCTGGGCCACGGGCAGAAGGCAGGCAGGAGCTGAAGTGCGAGCCCTGGGCTCTGCAGACCAAGCCAGGTGAAGTGTTGGGGGCCAGAAGAAGGTGCTGAAGCCCTGGGGAGCAATGGGGAGGGTGGTGGGGCCGTGCCCCCTCCCCTCAATGACTTTGCCCCTGCTTTCTCTCGCTCCCCCCACCGCACCACCTCCAGGGCCAGCCCGGGTCTCAGCTCCACGTGCTCAGCCTGGTGTCTTGGCCTCTTGACTTTTCTTCGAAAAATGTGGGTGTGCTGCAAGGGAGGGCTTGGGCAGGGAAGGAAGTGACTCACGGTGGTCTAGCTCAGTGCTGACTGCGCCCACATCGTCCTGAGCCACAATAGTATATTCAAACCCAAATTCTTCAAGGCCAGTATGGGGCGCATAGTTAGTTGCCTTTCCGTCCTCCGTCCGCCTCCTCGACTCCCCTCACTGACCAACCCGCCCTGGGGCAGGCTGCCAGCTGACTCAGTGGTGTGTGGGGGACAGCGGGGGAGGGGGCCAGTGCTGCCAACTCACCGACTGGCAAGACGATGCCTCGCCCACGAAAGCCAGCATCCTGCCTGGGATCAGAGGAGAGCAGGAGGGGTCCCTGCCTGCCCACATCCAGCCCCGCTGCCACCCGCTCTCCCGCCGCTCCTACCTTGAGGTCTGTAGAACCCAGGCGGCTGGCATCTAGAGGTTCACCGGTACGGGGCCCAGAGAGCAGGTATGAGTGCCGAGTGCCAGCTGGGCCCTCCTGACAGCCCCTTCCCCCTCCCAGGCATGCCCACCATGCTGCCCCTGTGGCTCCTGGCATCCTTGCTGGCCGTGAGCCGGGCCCTGCCCTTCGAGCAGAAGGGTTTCTGGGACTTCACGCTGGACGACGGGCTGCCCATGCTGAATGATGAGGAGGCTTCAGGCGCTGAGACCACATCAGGGGTCCCGGACCTGGACTCCCTCACGCCCACCTTCAGCGCCATGTGTCCCTTCGGCTGCCACTGCCACCTGCGGGTGGTTCAGTGCTCTGACCTGGGTCAGTCCCGGGACCGGGGGGGAACGGGTGCATGAAGGCGCAGGCCCAGCCTGAGTGCCCCACCGAGGATACACGGGTCCGTCCTGCGGGATGAGCCTGAGAGGGCGGGGTCCGGGGTGGGGTGAGCCCACACCGGCTTGGCGATCCTCGTTTCCACGTGGGATGGTGTCCGGCTGTCTGGCAGCAGGCGGGTGGGGAGTGAGAAGGGCCTTCCTCTGTGGCGGAGTCCCTGCGTGCGCGTCCGTGTGCATGTGTGTGAGTGCGCGTCCCCGTGCTCAGAGTCGCTCACGCGGGCGACGGTGGCCCTGGCCCCCAGGTCTGAAGGCTGTGCCCAAGGAGATCTCCCCCGACACGACGCTGCTGGACCTGCAGAACAACGACATCTCCGAACTTCGCAGGGACGATTTCAAAGGCCTCCAGCACCTCTATGTAAGCCCGGCCCAGCCCCGAGGGGCTTCGAGGAGGTGGGCCGTCTTCCCCTAACGAGCTGGGTGCTTGCGGGCGTGTGCATGCACGTGTGCAGCGCGAGAGGGGCCTGGGGGCCCATGGAGTCTTGCGAGAAGTGTGCACAGCTACAGGTCCCAGGTCACCCGTGAGGACGTCAGCAGCCCTAGCAGCCATAAGCCCAGGGCCGAATTGCTCAGTCCGGTTCCCTTCGTGGCTGAAAACTTTCCATTGTATCGGGGCATGGCAGCGACCTGAGAAAGACAGATTTCGTCATAGCCACGGTGCAAGTAGGGAAGTTGAGGCACAGAGAAGGGGGTGGTGCAGGGCGAGGCAGGAATGGCACAGCCGGGCCTGGGGGACCTCCTCGAGGCTGTGCTGGCAGCCCCCACTGATCGCCAGCCCAGGGTGGGTGGGCAAGGGAGGGAGAAAGTGAGGAGGGCGGGGCGGGGGGGGGGCACGGGCACCTTCACTCGCCACACCCTCCCCTCCCCAGGCTCTCGTCCTGGTGAACAACAAGATCTCCAAGATCCACGAGAAGGCCTTCAGCCCCCTGCGGAAGCTGCAGAAGCTCTACATCTCCAAGAACCACCTGGTGGAGATCCCTCCCAACCTGCCCAGCTCCCTGGTGGAGCTCCGTATCCATGACAACCGCATCCGCAAGGTGCCCAAGGGCGTGTTCAGCGGGCTGCGCCACATGAACTGCATAGGTGAGTGCGGCCCCCCACCGGGCGGCCGGCAGGGGGCGCTTGTGACAGGGGCCTCTTGCGGCTGGGGTGGCTCGGTGCCCCGGGCAAGCCTGGTGGGCCTCACAGAAGATTCTGGGAGCCTGCCCCGGGACTGCCTCAGCAAGATGAAGAGAAACCTGGGGACCATAGAGAGAGGGAAGGGAAAGGGCCAGCCAGCCAGGGACCACCCGGGACCCAGCCAGAGGAGCTGAGCGGCTGGGGTGGAGCCCCACCTTGACCCCTGGCTCCCCTCCCTTTCCTACTGCTTCCCCTACCCCCGGAGGCCTTGCCCCTACCTCCCAGCACCCTTGGGAGGTAATGGTCTTGAATAGTCAGGAGTTTGCAATCCATCAGCCCGCTAAGGGGAAAGCAGGTGAAAGCAGAGCTGCTTTCAGGGGCAACTGGGGAACCAGGGCCTATCGGGCCAGCCTGAGCCAGGAAGCCGGCAGGACCTGGGGCTGTGCGGGAGGCTGCCCAGATCCGGCACCGGGGCTGAGCGGGGCTTCTCTCCTAGAGATGGGCGGGAACCCCCTGGAAAACAGTGGCTTTGAGCCTGGAGCCTTCGATGGCCTAAAACTCAACTACCTTCGCATCTCTGAGGCCAAGCTCACCGGCATCCCGAAAGGTAGGAAGGTGGCCCCTTTCCCCAACGCTGTCAGGCCTCCACAGCACAGGTGGGCACTGATGGGGGCCGGGGGTCTGGAGACGTCTGGAACCACCAGTCAACTGAGGGAGGGCTTTGGTAGTCCTGCGCTCGTATCTACCCCCTCCCCACATACAGACCAGCCCGTGCGCGGCCTCCCCTCTTGCGCTCCACTCAGAGCCTCTCTTCCTGGCAGACCTCCCCGAGACCCTGAATGAGCTACATCTGGACCACAACCGCATCCAGGCCGTGGAGCTGGAGGACCTGCTCCGCTACTCCAAGCTGTACAGGTGCGCTGCGGGTCCAAGCGGGTTGCCCTGCCCCCTGCTCTTTGCGCCTCTAGTCCTTTGGTGCATCTCACCTGCCCTCCGCAGGTTGGGCCTGGGCCACAACCAGATCCGCATGATCGAGAACGGCAGCCTAAGCTTCCTGCCCACCCTGCGGGAGCTGCACTTGGACAACAACAAGCTGTCCAAGGTGCCCTCTGGCCTTCCGGACCTCAAGCTCCTCCAGGTGAGAGCATCAGCCCCCGCGCCAGCTGCCGTAAGGCAGCACGGGCATAGGACCTTGCTGTGGTCTAGCCAGCTCCTCCTGCTCTCTCTGCCTCCACCTCTGCATCTGAAAAGAAGCAATCGCAAGGACCCGTGCCGAGGAGGGAGAGAAGGCGAAGGTGGACTCCACTGCGGATGGCAGGGAGGGCAGGTCATGGGCGGAGAGGAGGGGTGAGGCGTGAGCAGGAGTTGGCCTGGTAGATATTGTAGCTCAAGTGTTCCTAGGTGGGTGGGAAAGGCATGGCAGAGCCTGGGAGGTCAGGGGACAGTCTGGCCATGGGAGGTGGACAGATCTGTGGCAAGATAGGTTCAGCCCGGGGCAGGAAATAGACTGATGGGGGAGGTGCGGGGTCTTGCCTGGGGTTCTTTCAGGGACCCCTGTCCCTGGCTTGGCTTCCAGTCCCTTCCTCGGCCCGTTCACACTCTCCACAACGGCTGCCATCCTCACAGGCTGTGCAGCCAGAGCCAAGTCCCAGACCAGCCCTGCCCCGGTGAGGGCGTGGGAGACGGTCAGCCCAGAAGCCGTCGCAGGGAGGCCCAGGCCCGGCTAAGCGCGCCCTCTAGCGGCCGGTGTCCTCTCTGCCTCTAGAGGGCGCAGTTGCAGCGTGAGCGCCTCACCCCCGTCCTGGGGTTCCCTAAACACTCACCTCCCCTGCTTCCTCTGTCCCTCCGCTAGAGAGGGGCTTCAGGAAGTTAAGGGCTGCTGAAGAGCAAGCACCCCTGGGGACTGGAAGGAAGAGGAGGTCATCTTCTGGCTCTTTCTCCTCTCACACCTATGGGTCTCTGGAGGGAGAGGCTGCTGCCCAGGGTCAGGCCTGGAGTTTGGGAAACCCAGAGAGAGGGCCAGAGACCATCCATGAGCCCAAGGTGCCATCTTCCCCGCACAGATACTCACACCCCAGGCCCCTCACCTCCCACCCCCCGCACATCACGTCTGGGTCCCTCGTCCCAGCCCCTGGTCACACACCAGTACCTGAAAATCTCCCCGACACCCACCTGACACCCGTATCCAGGCCTTGTTTCCTGCCCCCAGCCTTGGAAGAAGCACATTCTGGCCCTCAAAGGGGCGAGCAGTACAACGAAAGCACCCCCGAGGGGTGGCCAGGCAGGACTCAGCTGGGAGGGAGGGCCCAAGCCCTCTGTTATCTACCCTCGACTTGGCCCAGCCAGGCTGGACCAGATTCCAAGCGCCGTGGGGGGGTGAGTCCTCCACCCTGGCACTGGGCCTGAGCCATGTCCCTCCGCCCCCAGGTGGTCTATCTGCACACCAACAACATCACCAAGGTGGGCGTCAATGACTTCTGCCCCGTGGGCTTCGGAGTCAAGCGGGCCTACTACAATGGCATCAGCCTCTTCAATAACCCCGTGCCCTACTGGGAGGTGCAGCCGGCCACTTTCCGCTGTGTCACTGACCGCCTGGCCATCCAGTTCGGCAACTACAAAAAGTAGAAGCAGCCAGCAGCCGCCGTGGTGGCCTGGGCGGGGTCTCCAGGGAGCCCAGCGGACATCCTGAAGGGGAGGGCAGAGTGAAGGAGCGAAGCCAGTGCCCAGCTGTGCCCACTCCAGCCCCACCCTTGATCCTGGACCCCAGCTCGCTGCCTCCCAACGCCCTCATCCTGGCTCCCAAGCATGCAGATGGGGCACAAGGCCCAGCGTCCGTCACCTGCCTCCAGCTTCAGAGCTGCCCCTGCCCCCGCACCCCCAGCATAGCCACTCAGAGGCACCCTCATAAAGCTCTCTTCCCCCTCACCATGAAATCAAACTGCCCAAGGCTCCAGCCCAAGAGAAACGGGCCCTGGGTCAAGGGGCTGGGAAGGGGCTAACAAGGATGGAGACAGCCCCCCCCCACCCGCCTGGGACACACTCGTCCTCGTGCACTTCCAGCTTCCAGCCGTCCTTGGCCTGGCCTGCTACCCTGGGCCTCCCATGCCCCCCCAACCCTTCTGCAAGACCATGGCCCGTTCATCCAGGCCTCCTTGCTCCACTGGCCTCCAGACCAGTATTTGCTTCTCTGGCTCTTTCTCCTCCTCTCTCTGTCTCCATCTATCTCTCACATCTCTGAGCTGGGTCAGTGTCTGGCTCGCTGGGCTTCTGCCCAGCCCCTACCCAGGCAAGCCAGGGGACAGAGGGCAGCTGCCCCCAGCCTGCCCTGCCCAGGCCTTGCAAGTCTGGACGGTCCTGGAGGGGACCAGCTGCTGGAGGTGATGCCCCCCGCATACACCCCACAGTCTGAAGGGGAGCATTGGCCCTGAAAAGGGCCCGGCATCCTACTGGAGCCCCCAGCCAACTGTCCTTGTCCCTCTTTCCCTCCATGACAGCTAGTTCTCCCCTCCCTTCACCTTCCGGCCCCTGGTACGGTGGGGCTGCTTCTGAGATCGGTTGTTGTCTTTCAATTAAAGAAACACTGTGCAGTACGGCTCTGTGTGCTGCCACTCGTGGGGTGGCCCTGGGGACTGGGCGGAGGGGGGAGCCAGAATGGGCCCTGGTGGCTGGCTCGCAGACTCTGCCCCTCCGTGCCCACCCCGAGCCTCGGGCTGCCTCTTTGTTGCTCTCCCTGCCCACAGGTGAGAGTCCTCCGTGCCTACAGATCTGACACTGGACAAGGGGGTCCCTTCCACTTCCTTCGAGGGGCTTCCATTGCCCTAGCTGTCCTTAGACGGGGCTCCTAAAGCAGGCCCAGCTGAGGGAGACTCTGCCCTTCCGGAGCAGAGCATTTGCCAAGTGCCTGCCACCTTCAGAGCCCCAGATTAGACCGTCACTCTGAGAGGGGGGCCTGGAGATCCCAGGGGCCCTGCCTGCCAACCCTGATGAGATCTGGGGGCTCAGAACCACGCGAGATCCCGGCTGTAAACAAATATTGTGCACAGCACCCACGTCAGCACCAGGGGGCGCCCACCTGGGCAGGACAGGCCTCAGAGACCAGGCAGCAAGCGGGGCTTGCACACCCGCGCTGGCCTGACCAGGGTCCCACGCAGAGCCTCCCCCACGGTGGGTCCCACTGGGTTCCAGCACAGCCAGGCCCAGGTTGCCACGCTCTGTCGCTGGCTCCCAGGAAAGCATCCAGGACGTAGCCTGAGACGCCTACCCTCTGGGGAGACAGGTCTGGCCCAGAAAGGGCAGCATGGGCACGGGAGGAAGCGCCCCCAGAGCAGCGTGCCCTCAGACGGCAAGGCCAGCAGACGGACGTGGTGGCGGGCTAGAGCCTGCCGCTCGTCCTCGTTCCCCACAAGGGGCCCTGGCCTCAGGCGGTGGGGGCCGGGGCTTTCCCGGGCAGCCAGGGGCCGCCGATGAAAATAGAGCAGGCAGGGCCCATGAGGAGTGCCAGCCCAGGAGAGAAGGAGCTCAGAGGCTCCACGTGCTGGCTCCGAGCACAGAGCTGCATGCCCTTCTGCCTGGCCTGGCACCAGGGTGCCCGGCGTCCCTGAGTTTCCCCTTTTGGGGACAGGAGGCGCCGCTCAGCATGGTGGCCCCGTGACAGAATGTCAGCCGTCGGCATCATAGCACTATTCTGGGCCATGTGCTCCACAGCCCAGCAATCTCTGCTGAGCTGGGCAGGCTCGGGGCAAGGGCACTGGCCAGGGGCCAGGAGACTGGGGCCTAGTCAAGTCCCTCCACTGGCTGGGAAGAGGGACAGCCAGAACTGGGGCCTGGAGGACACAGAGACACGGAGTCCTCAGGGCATTTGTCTGTGGGCCGGTCTGGGGCACCGAACTGTGTAAGGCAGGTGCGACGCAGCCCCCAGAGACCTCCGTCTTCCCTCCCAGCCTTGTGGGTCACCTGGCATAATAGGGGACAGCGCATCCTGCAGGTGCCCAGACCGGAGGCCCCGAGGCACCCCGGAGACAACTTGGGCCCTGCGGCAGGAGCCCAGGGCTGTGAACAGGGCCACAGCACAGAAGGGCTCATGAGTCCTGGTGGGAAAACGGTTCTGCGCCCACAGCAGGGGGCACAGACAGATTGCCTGGTCTGGCTCCGCTGTCAAGTGTGCTGCAAACTATTAGATGATGCCAACAACGACTGTAGAAAAGTTGGGACTGCTTGGGCTCAAGAATAAAAGCCAGGGTGCCATGAAGGTGATCCAGCCTGGTGCCCCAAGAGGGCCTTCCTCGGAGCCTGGCTGCGGTTATGGGGAGACCCAGGGTGGCAAAGCCACAGCGGGCTGGGCTGGTCTGCTCTGAGCTGCAGGCAGATGCGGGGGCTCAGGGGGCCCAGGTACAGAGCCTCCGCTGTGCCCCCAAAGCTGCAGCAACCGAGGGAGGAGGAGCCAGCTTCCAGCCGCTGGACTTGGGGACAGACTGGACGTGGGGTGACAGGCAGCAGGCAGGCTGAGGGTGTGGCACCCCCGGTCTGAGGCCCCTGGAAGAAGAGGAAAGGGCTGCAAGGAACATGTGCGCACAGGTGCGCGTGCACACACACACACGCACGCGCGCGCGCATGCACAGGCCCTGAAAGTCACGGGAGCAGCTCACTCAGGGCGGGCTGTCCTACGGGGGAGTGGCTGCCAAGGAGCTTTCTCAGCAACCCGGGGCCGGGTTGGGGGTGCATTTCCAAGTACTTACTGCAGGTCAGGCGCCTTCTGGGCATAGCAGGGCCCAGCTGGAGCCTAAGCCGAATCCATTGCTTGGGTTTAGACAAGTTAGGGCTTGTCGGAGGGGCGGCCCGCCAGGCGGCCCCAGACCATGGCTGGGGATGGGGGCAGGGCACCTCAGAAGGTCAAGGCCTCCTTGAAGGGCCCCGAGGGGAAGCTGGAGGGGCCGCTCTGAGAACTTGGGCGGTGGTGTTCATTCACTTCTGGTCCCCGCCAGGGTCTCCAGGGCCCGTCCCCATGGGCTCTAGGCTCTGGTCTCAGGAGGGCAGGGGCTGTGGGAAGAGGCAAAGCACGGAGCCACTGCAGCCCTGGAGAGCCAGGGCATCCCTGATGGATGGTCCTGGGCGGCCCCGGGGCCTGCTGCTAGCCCGGGAGGCCAGAGCCTGGCAGCAGGAGCAGTCGTGCCCAAAAGGCCATCTCGCCCTTGCCAGACCTGAGCTGCTCCTGAAAATGAGAGAGGAACTGGGGTTGAAGCTACTGAGACCGAGCACCTGCAAGGTCCCAGGGGACGTATGCCACAGGCAGGTCTGGGGGCGCCCGGGACTTGTTGGGGGCCAGGTCAGGGGCTGATAGGAGTTTCCTGGGAAATCAAGGTGTCAGCAGGGCCGTGATCCCTCCAAAAAGTCGAGGGGAAGCTCTTTCCCGCTTCTCCCAGCTTCTGGTGGCCCTGGTCCTTCCTCAGCTTATGGCTACCCCTCCAGGCTCAGCCTGTCTTCACATGGCTTCCTCCTGTGTGTGTATGTTTGTGTGTGTGTGTGTGTGTGTGTGTGTGTGCGTGCGCGCACATGTGTGTAAGATCTCTTTCTGCCCCCTCTTATAAGGATACTTGTCACAGCATTTAGGGCCTACCCAGATAATCCGGGATGATCTCTCCATGTCAAGATCCTTAACTTAATCCCACGTGTCTGCGGGGGTATTTCAGCCTACCATAGGGCTGCAGGTGTTGGCTGATCTGGGAGGCCCCAGCACGATGGTGGCCCCCAAGGCCTTGGAGGAGGGGAGAAGGAAGGGTCTATGCTCTCAGCCAGGGAGACAGTGGATACTCAGAAAAGAGAGGGCCCTGGGGCCGGGGCCAGAAGTTCCCCTACTTCAAGGCTGGGCTGAGGAATTCCTGTCCCCAGAGGAGACTGTGACAGCCACACCAAAAGTAGCAGGAGGGAGACCAGGCATCGGGGAGGGGAGGCTGCTGCTGGGCCCAGGAAGAGGGGTGTGGTGAAGTGGTGCCCGTTAGCTGAAGACCTGGGAAAGAAAGCAGGCGGCGTGGGGGAGGGGGAGCCCTGGAGGCAAGTGACAAGGAGGGGGTAGTCCTAGGAAGAGGGAGAGTGGGTTCCTCTTATGCAGTGAGTGGGCAGGCTGGAGGGAGATGGGCCTGAGGGCCGGCCTCTTGTTCTTGGCTTTGTTTCTTGGGCCAAGAGCACCTTTGAGACGGTCCCGGGTGGAGGCAACTGACCGTGTAAGAGTCAGGGGCGCTGATCAAGGCCTGAGGCTCCTGAGGAGGCGGAAAAGGGTAAGAGCATGGTGGGGACTAGGGTGGGGCTGGAGGAAAGGAACGGAGGAGAGTTCGGGGAAGCAGGCCTCCCTGGAGCTGCCCCCTAGCATTTTCAGTACAGGACACAGGGCTTGATGTAAGGAAGAACTTTCTAGAACTTTCTCCCCACCCGCCTCTATGCAGATGGAAAAACCAAGAGGGGCTGACCAAGGAGCACAGGCCATTGATGACAGTGGGGGAGTTTCCCTGGCACCGAGACTCCCTCACTCCCCAGGTCTGAGACCTCCTTCTTGGCCTCAGGCCACAAGGCTGGGGACCAACAGTTTTGAACCACAAAAACGGGGCCATCCCCTCTCCTGGCTCATTAGCTCTTTGAGGATTGCCATTTGCCAGAGACTGGGCATTTTCAGGACACCGTGTGGAGCTGTGGTTCAGTCCCTTCAGCTCTCCTGAAGGCTACATACCTTGTTCCTTGGCCAGCTGACTTTGGTCACGGTGGGCCTCATCACAAAGGCGTGTGGCACAGCCAACTCTGGCCTGGGCTAGCCCTTGGCAGTACCCCTAGGAAAGAGGCGAAGGAGTGGTGTTGAGCGCTCCTTGCCTCTGATTTTTCTCCCCTCGACTCATTTCTTCCCTCTGGATGTTCAAGGGCAACCCCAGCAAGAGGTGGGAGCCAGACGGACTTCGCGTAATGGTGCCAATGCCCCCACGTGGGCAGCAGCCATCGGCAATCAATAGGTCCCCCGATCCCTGCAGGACAGTGGTGACCCCGTCCCAAGGGAGTCTTGGCTCTTCTCTTCAGCCACTCCCGGGCCTGCGCGTGCGAGACGCTCCCCTCCCACTAAGCACCCATTTCTTCCCCGCTCCTCTCCTCCCTGAGCTGCCAACACATGTCTGCCTAGAGGCTGGCCAATAATTGCACGTTTGCCATCAGCCAGGGACCTCAGGCCAGGGACCAAAGGACACGCCACCAGGCCAGACTGCAGGAAGCCTGCCACACCGGGCTTGGGGACCCAGCTTGCATCTGTGGGGTAGAGGAGGCCATAGGCTCTCGGGCGGTGTTCCCACCACTCAGCGTTCCTCTCCCCTTTTGGGGATGCCCTAGGAGGCGGGCTGGCACCCCAGCTCCCGGCAGGCCGAAGACCCGCCCAGCTGCGCAATGGGCTTCAGGTGGGGTCCGGGGCTGCTCTGAGTGTGGGGCGGCAGGAAGAGCAACTCCAAGATGGCGGGAGGCTCCCTGGGCAACGCCGAGCTCGCAAATAGAAGCTCCGGCTTTCGTCTTCCCTGTTCTGGGTCCGGTGTGTCAGGCAGACTGGGCTCTGGGGCTGTGGGGCCAAGGGAGCCAGACTTTCTGCCAGGCGCACCCGCTGGGGCAGCCCCCCACCTGTGGGGACACCTGCTAGCTCTCTAGGAGCAAACCCACAGGAGAAGTGCACAAGTCTTGTGTGAGAGTACGCGTGAGCGAGCATGTGAGCGTGTGTGAGAATGAGGGTGGAAGAACATGGGTGGACAATCGTGTGAGGCTGGGTGTGAGAGCTCGGAATGTGGGAGTGTGCATAACTCAACTGGCGAGCGTGGGCGCGAGCGTGCGTGTATGTAAGTAATTGTGCATGAGTGTGAATGCGGTCAACTAGGTATATGAGTGAGTGTGTACGAGTGTGCGAGAGTGACAGCGTGTGACTCTATGTGAATCGTTGGGTGTGAGCATCTGCACGTTGGCTGGTGAGTGCTCACGAGCATGTGTTGGCACCAGTACGTGTGAGTGACCTGTGAGTGTGTAGTGCGTGAGTGAGCAAGTGTGGGCTAGGAGAATATGGCCTTGTGTGTGAATGTGAATGCGACTGAGCACATACGCATGTGTGAGTGAGTGGGGGGTGAGCATGTGTGTGTGAGCGTGCGTGAGACCTCTGCCCGCACTGAGAGGTACCAGGTCTCAGGAGCTGTTCACGGAACCAGCTGCTTCCTGCAGGAAGGACAAACTCTGGGTCGCTCTGACAGTCCCCCTGGCCTAGGGCAGACCCTTCTCGTCCTACATAGGTCTCTGTCACAACAAGCGCCTCCCCCTGGAAGACTTCCTTGAGCCTCCTAGCACCATCTTTCGTCTTCCCCCATCAATATTCCCTGAGGGCCCTTACCCCACTTCTAGGACCACACATTCACTCTGCCCGACAGCTCCCTGTTCTGTGGCCCCTGCTGTGTCCCCAGTGCCCAGCATGGCCCTTGCACACAGGACACCCTGGGGCCCTGCTTGTCCGAGGCAAGAAAGAATTTGTGGCTATGTCCACGTGTCTTCTACCTGCCCCATTCTTGCGCTCTGAGCCCCGCCTGCTCTGAGGTGGTGAGGCTTGCTGTGGGCCTGTCCCTTCTCTTTCCTACGGTCAGCCCCCTTGAGATTCTGATGCCCTCAGATGGTGGCAAAGGCCTCCTCTGAGTTTGGAGGCCCCCACTGTCCCCGGAACTGGGACGCTTGGGACCCTAAAGACCGGTGGCATGAGCCAGCTGGCTTGCACCCAGCTGCAGGGTGTCCATGGGCACACATGCCGCGGTGTCTGCCCACGGATGTGTTAATGTGTGTTGGGTATGGGTCTTCTCTACATTGGGGCTTGTCTGTGTCTGTCTCCACTTGTGCCTGGAACGGACGTGTCCCTATGCATCTGTCTCGGGTGTCCACCTGTGTGCAGTAGCTCTGTGTCCCGTGTAATGGTGTTTATGTGATAACCTTTTGGGGTCACCAACTTGGAAAATCTGCCACAAGCTCCAGTTTCCTTCCCAAAGACGCTTTTAGTTGTCATACTCCCAAGAGCAGGCAGCTCCAAGAGTATCCCGACCCCCTGGGAAACCGCAGGCGCCCAAGAAGCCCAGGCCACCAATCAGCAACCCAGCTCCACACTCCACCTGACCGTGAGGGAGAGGACCCGAGGACAGGGATCTTGAGAGGGAGCGGCAGGCGGGTGCCCCAGTCAGTCACCTGCTCATCGCTCTTTCTCTGCGCCCCCAGGTGCCAGGGCCCCCAGGTTTCCAGCCAAGCCCGCCTCTCATCCGCTAGCGCCCTCCGGGGGCACTGGCAGACCCGGAAGGACACGCACCCCCGCGCATCCCGGGGGACAGAAGGGCGCGCCCCAGGAGCGTGGCTCTGGAGCCCCGCGGCCCCCGCGCGGCGCACCGCCCCCCGCGCCCGCTCCCTCCCCCCTTCCCCGCCCCCCCCCCCCCCCCCCGCCTCTTTCCCCTCCCTCCCTCCTCCCTCCCTCCCTCCGCGCTCAGAGCTGCGGCTGGAGCCGAGCGCGCCGCGTCGCCCGCCGCCGCCGGTGCGGAGCGTGAGGAGCAGTCGGCCGCAGCTCTCGCCTGCCGCGGAGGGTCGCGCTCGGCGCCTCCGGCCAGGTCGCCCTGTGCCCGGGCCTTTCCGTCCTTGGAGCGGATCGCTGCCCGCCAGGCGCCCGTCTGCAGCGACAGCAGCCGCTGGAGCCGAGGCCGCGGCGTCGGCCGTGCCCGGGACCCGGTAAGTGGTGCCTGGGGCGCGCAGGCAGGGGCGGGCGGGGCGGGCGGCCCAGCAGGTGGCGCGGCCGGCAGGTGGGGGGACGCGGGTCCCCGCCCACCGCACCTGCGCCCCGCGTCCGGCCTGCGTGTCCTTGCGGCGCCGCGCGTCACCCCGGGGACCCTGGGCTGGCGGGCAGCGCCCCGCACCCCGCGCCCCGCATCCCGCGCGCACGCGCATCTGCGCCGGTGGGGGGTGGGAAGGCCGCCGGGGGCTGCGGGCGGGGTCCTGGGCGGGCAGAGCCTGGCCTCCGGGGTCTGGGCTAGAGCCAGGTTGCGCTGTGCACCTTCCCAGAGTCTCTCGACACCCCCTCCCCCCGCCCCGCGCCCTCGCACTGTGTCATCTTCCCCCAATACACTGAGAAACCCTCATGCGTTCCTACACTGTCCCCCGCACGCCCACACAGCTGCCCAGCAGACCCTGCCACCTGCCTGGGCAGCGCCAACAACAAGCCGCCCAGGCCACACTTGGGTAACTCCTTTTCCATCCCTCCACGCACAGCTGTCCTCCCCCTCCTCACCTGTGTGACCTTGGCCAGATGGCTTTTCCTATTGGGCCTCAGTATTCTCTGGGTTTAGGATTCTGGAATTTGGAGGCTGGTGCGGCATCTCCCAAAGGAGGGAGCCCTGGGTCACCGCCTTGGAGGGGCAGAGTCTCTCTCTAGGACCTGGTCCCTTTCCTTCTGCTGGTCCCCGCAGGCTTAGCAGCTGGCCCGCTGAGGAGGGGTGACAGGCAGGACAGAGGCATGGCCCAGGGCTGAGATGCAGGGAGTCTTGGGGTAGGGGCTGGGAAGAATGTATGGAAACAGTACCTCAAGGGGCAGGACAGGACCAGCACCCCTCAACTAGGAGCTTGACACTCCCGGGGGCCAGGCAAGTGAGTGCGCCCCCTTGGTATTTCAAAGATGAGGTCATTGAGCCTTGGACCTAAAGTGGGTTCCCGCTGGCCACAGGGTCGAGTTCAGCCTTGACCCTGGCCATCCCAATCTCCCCTGGCTCCCAGCCTGGAAGGCACCCCACCCCGTTCACCCACTAGCTCTGTGCCCCCTTCACCGCCATCACCCTTCAGTAATCCGTGAGCGTTTTAAGGCAGAGAGCCCTTGAGTGCCCAGCATAGGCCTGACTCCAAGTGGGTACAGTTTTCTGTGTGGCACGTTGACGACCTTGACCTCACTGAATCTGCAGAATCACCTGATGAGGGAGGCAAGGCTGGGCTCTTCATTCCCATTTTTCAGTTGGGGTAATTGAGGCCTCGAGAGAAAGGACTTGGCCCTACCTTGACTGGATGGATGGATGGATGGATGGATGGGGACATTGCCAGGAGCCTGGTGGGGCAGAGTGCTTCCCACATGTCCCAGCACCATTCTGAGCAGGTTCCTGGATGCCCCCCCTGCTCCCCCCACCCCCGGCTGAATCTCTCTGTCAACATCACATGCAAGGCACGCTTTGCACTGCCCCCTTTCACAGTCGAGGAAACCAAGGCCATGTGGCTGGTAAGCAGGGCGCTGGGAGCCCCTACCAGAACTGGCCCACAGAGAAGAGGGCTGGGGGGCTGCCAGGGCCTTAAGCTGGCAGAGCGTCTGCGGGTGGAGCTGGCCCCTGGAGAGTGAGCCAGTTGGAAGGGGCTGAGCAGTTTCGGTCCCAGGGCATTGATCGTCCCTGCTGTTGGCCTGGAGGAGAGGGATGGCCAAGGACACAGCCAGTCTTGATCAAATCAACCTGGTCCCTGCCCAGTGCTGCCAGGTGGTTCGAGCAAAGGGGCAGACAGCTCTGGCACAGAAGTGTGTGTGTGTTGGGGGGGGGCGCAGGCAGATGGAACTGGGGTGGCGTGGGAGGGGGCTTTGCACAGAGCCAGAAGGAAAGCCATTCCTTGGGGAAGGAAGCCCCCAAGGGTAAGAGTGCCCTGGGGAGAGAGCTACAAGCAGCAGGGGTGCGGCAGCAGGACCCTGGTGGGCAAAGGTGGCTGGAAGGGGGCGTCTTGGCCTAACCAGGAGCTCTATTTTGGTGCCATCTCTGGGCTTGATGGTCTTTGTGACCTTGGCCAAGTCCCTTCTCTGCTCCAGGCCTGGGGAGGGGAGGGGTGGGTCTCGGAGACTCCGCTGACATTTCAGGATTCTGAGCTGGAGCTTCGGAGGTTGAATCATTTGTGAGCGAGTGGGGAGAAGCCAGGCCCTGAGTCAGTGAGCACTCTCCATCCCCGAACACCTTCTCCCAGCCCAGGAAGGCAGCCAAGGGTGCTGGGGTCAGCTTTGGTCCCTCCCCCACCCCCAGCGTGGCTTATAGAGGGGGCCCTTTGTGATCCTGGTGGACAGGACAAGAGTGCCCTGGTGGGTCACTGGGGGCTCTGAGAGCTGGTGCCCTTGAAGCAGGCAAAGCCGGGCCCGGCTTCCTCCTCCTGCTTACAGACCAAGTTGTCAGCATGCATGTGGGCTATGCCCATGGCACCTCCTCCTTCCAGTTTTAAACTGAGGGCTGCTGTCTCCAGCAGAGGTTACGAGCACATCAGATAACGTCAGTAACGGCAGTAATAACAACGGCACTCGCCTTGTGCCGGCCACTCTTCTTCCCAGGGCTTTGCGACACCCTCGCTTCACTGAAACAACAACCCAGTGAAGCAAGGGCCGTTACTATCCCCATTTTGCAGGTGAGCGGACTGAGGCCCAGAGATTAGGCAACTTGCCCAAGCTCATGCAGCCAGCAGGTGGCAAAACCAAGATAGGAAGGCAGGCTAGTAGTTGTACACGTGAGCTGATTATCGAGGGCAATTCTAGCCCGGGGAAGACCCTGTAGCTCCGAAGCTGAGCCAGCTGGGCCCCCATCTGCCCACTGAGAGAAATGGACAAACCATGGATTTATAGCGATCCAAAGCAAGTTGGGGAATGATCTACTCTTCAGTAAGTCTGCGTGGCCCCTCCAGGTCACCTCTACGAAGGCACAGTCTCGCTGCCATCTCCGAGTTGGGCCCAGGAGCCAGGCTCTGGCTCTACCTTTGCTGGGCAGGGCGGGCAGAGACCTGGAACGTGCACATATCTCCTCCCCAAAATCGTCATTTCCCAGAAGGATCGTCACTGCTCCTCTCTTCCCTGCCTTGCCTGGCTGGAAAGCCCTCCCCTGCCTGTGCGCCTTCTGTTGGGTGGGAGGTGCTGGAAGGTGGGCTGGGGTACCGCCTGGAGAGCGGGATCTGAGCCACACGCCACCAGGATGGAGGGGAAAAGGAACTCAGATGCAGGAGTGAAGGCTGGGCATCCTGCATTGCCAAGGTTAGGAAGGGGATGAGGTCGAGGTCCCATGGCCGAGGATGTGGCAGAACCCACCAGAGCTACAGGATGAAGTGGAAAGGCCCAGGTGGGAGGAAAGGGCTGGAGAGTTCTCCTGATCCCCACCTCCCTGGGACTGGATAGGGCTTGGAGCACAAGAGGTTTCCAGAGACTTGGGTTGAAATCAGAGTTGGGTGGATGGGAGTGTTATTGGAGAGCACCTGATCTGAAGTGGTCCTGAGCCTTGGGGTCTATAGGTGGGTCCCTCAGTAAAAGGAACCCTTTTATCCAAACGAGGAGTTCTTTCCTGCAGCGTCAATCCTGAGGCACCGTCTGGGGCTTTGCAGTCCAACACGGTAGCCACTCGCCACAAGGGGTAATTTAATTAAAACTTAGCAAAATTTAAAATTCAGTTTCTCAGCCTCACTAGCCACACTTCAAGTGCTCAGTGGACACACACGGCTATTGTATCAGACAGGGTAGATGGAGAACATTTCCATCATTCCAGAAGGTTCTGTCACATAGCGCCCCTTCAGAGCTAGGGCAGACTCCAGGCCTCACCCGGACCCTGAGCTCACAGCCCTGCCTGTCCCCCCACGGCTCCTTGAAAGGGAGTGGGTCAGTGGGTATGGACGGCTCTGGGCAGCCTGTATGTCCTCTGGAGAGTCTGGGGGCCTTTGCCACCATTGCCAAGGGCTGGCCCAGGTGCCCCCACAAACA
>RCUC01094987.1:0-20508 GCA_003697995.1 Taxidea taxus jeffersonii | reverse complement strand
TTCTTTTATTTCTCCAGAAAGGGTTTTTATTTCTCCTGACAGGGTTTCTCTAATATCTTCCATGCCTTTTTCGAGACCGGCTAGAACCTTGAGAATCGTCATCCTGAATTCCAGATCTGACATATTACCAATGTCTGTATTGATTAGGCCCCTAGCCTTCGGTCCTGCCTCCTGTTCTTTTTTTTGTGGTGAGTTTTTCCGCCTGGTCATTTTGTCCAGATAAGAATCCGCTGTTCTCCTTGTTAAGTGAACTTGGTCTTGGCTGGATTTCTTTGATCTTCTGGAGGAGATTCTCCTTGGCTGGATTTCTTTGATCTTCTGGAAGAGATTCTTCTGTTGTAGTGATTCTCAAGTGTCTTTGCCCCACGCGAAATTGCACCGCCCTTACCAGGTGCGGGACTAAGTAATCCTCTCAGACTCGCTTTCGGGAGTTTTGTTCCCTGAACACTTTCTGTAGAGTTCCGGAGGACAGGAATGAAAATGGCGGCCTCCCAATCTCCGGTTCAGAGGAGCCGAGAGCTAGGGGCCCCAATCTTCAGTGCGCCTTTTAGAAAGTGGTCGATTTTCTGTTTCTAGAATTGTTGTTTTTCTTCTCTTCAATCTCATGTTGGATTCGTAGGTGTTCGGAATGGTTTGGTAGGCTATCTAGCTGATCTCCTGCTGCCTGATGTCGTCTCAGCCTGCTACTTCTCCGCCATCTTGACTCCTCCCTCCTATTTAAATCTCTTTAAAAAATAATGAACTTTAATTTAAAAAGTTCATTATCTTTTTTAAAAATATTTTATTTATTTTATTTGAGAGAGATAACAAGAGCACAAGCAGGGGGAGGGGCAGAGAGAGAGGTAGAGAGAGAGAGAGAAGCAGACTCCTGATAGGGACCCTGATAGGGCTCGATCCCAGGACCTGAGCTGATGGCAGACACTTAACCGACTGAGCTACCTAGGTGCCCCAAAAGTTCATTATCTTTTATGATCACTGGGATAGATATGCAAATATCTATCTCAGAGCTTGTAAGAAATAAAAAAAAAAGCCCTGCAAACAATTTAGGAAGTAAACTTTGCACAGCAAAAAAAAAAAAAAGCACTCAATGGACTTAAAATTCAGTAGCATTTTTGGATATCTATAATTTGCATCTTCAATGGAACAAATATTCCTTTAATAGTAAGAATTGATTTAAAAATGATGAAAATTGATTAGAAAAAACAATTAGAATTACCTAACCGGTTATAAATAAGCATTTTGTGGTATTCTTACATCATTCTATCTCCCTACTTTTCTCTCTCTCAGTCCCTGTCTGTCTCTCTCAAGTATTAACAGTTTCAATGACCGAATCTTCAGGTTTCTGCTTTCTTTTCACTTACAAAAAGCATGAGAATTTTCTATGTCCTTAAATGTCTTTAAACATAAATTAAGAGCGCTATAATATTCCATTGTAAAGAACTACCATAATTTAACCCTTCCCTTCCTATAGGTCATTTAGGTTGTTGTCATATTTTTACTTTAATAAATACTGTTCCATTGAATCTTCTTGGAATGCATGTTTACTAAATCTTTAGGATAGCTTTCTGGAAGTAGAACTATACTAAAAAATTATGGATATTTAAAAAAGATAATGATCTGTTTAAATCAAAGAGAATAATGTAGTATGAGATTTGTAACATATAGCAGTAAAAAGTATAGCAAAAGTACAATGGATGAGAGGAGGCAAATAGAAGTACACTGTTGTGAGGTTCTTATAATATGCAAGAAGCAATTAATATTATTTGAAGGTAGGTTTTGACAAACTAATGATGTATATTGACAACTCTAGAGGAGCCACTAAAAAAGTAAAACAAAGAAATATAGTTATTAAGTCAATAGTGGAGATAAAATGAAGTAAATTAATCTTCAGGGGATCTAAAAGGAAGCAGTTAAAGACACAGAAAAAAAGAATAAAAACCAGATGGGACAAAAAAGAAAAGAAATATTAATAAATAACCCATTCATGATAAAAACTCTTAGAAAACCAGAAAGAGAAGGAAACCTTCTCAGCGTGATAAGGAATATCTGCAAAAAACCTGTAATTGATATCATACTTAATGGTGAGAAACTAGAAACTTCCTCACTAAGATCAGGTATAAGGCAAGTATGTCTGCTTTCACTACCTTTTTGTGACCTTGTACTGGATATCCTGCCTAATGCAATAAAGAAAGGAATGGAAACAAAATGTATACAGATTGGGAAAGAATAAACAAAACTTTGTTCATAAATTACATGTCATCCATGTAGAAAATCCAAAGAATCTACAAAAACACTCCCAAAACTATAAGCAATTACAGTCAGGTTACAGGATTCAAGGTTAATATACAAAAGTTGATTACTTTCCCCAATACCAGCAATGAACAGATGAAATTTGAAATTAAAAGCACAATAGCACTCATTATGTTACATTACATTACACCCATTTACATTAGCACCCACCAAAGTGTAATTTAGGCATAAAAATAGTAAAAAATGTGTTATAAATAATAACAAAATATGTACAAGCTCTACGTGAAGAAAATTATAAAACTCTGATGAATGAATCAAAGAAAAATAAATTGAGAGATATTCCATGTTTATGGGTAGGAAAACTCAAGATATCAGTTCTTCTTAATCTGATCTATAGGTTCAATTAAATCCCCATCAAAATCCTAGCAAGTTATTCTGTGGGTATTGACAAATGTTTCTAACGTTTATATGGAGAGGAAAAAGACCCAAATAGCCATAACAATATTAATGGAGAAGAACAAAATTGGAGGACTGATGCTACCCAACCTCAAGACTTACTATAAAGTCAGAGTAATCAAGACAGTGAGGTATTAGCAGAAGAATAGACAAATAACTCAAAGTCACAGAAGATAGAAAGACCAGTGATAGATTCACCAAAATATAGCTAACTGATTTTCAGCAAAGGAAATACAATGGAGCAAATCGTGCTGGAACAATTTGACATCCACATGCAGAAAAATGAATCTAAACACAGACCTAACACCTTTCACAAAAATTAACTCAAAATGGATCGTAGACCTACATGTAAAATAAGAAACTCTAGAACACCTAGAATATAACATAGGAGAAAACCTACATGACCTTTTTAGGTATAACACTGAAAGCATGATCCACAAGAGAAATAACTGATAATTTGGACCTCATTAAAATTAAAATTAAAATCTTCTGCTCAGTGACAGACAATGTCAAGAAAATGAGAAGGCATGTCACAGCCTGGGAAAATATATTTGTGAAAGACACATCTGATGAGGGACTATTATCCCAAATACACAAAGAGCCTTTAAAATTCAACAAAAAGAAAACTAACAACCAGATTTTAAAAATGGCACACCGACTAATAGAAATTTCACCAAACAGATGGCAACCAGGGAAATGCAAATTAAAACAAAGAGGTAGTATTACACACCTATTAGAATGACTCTGCAACATTGAAAACAAATGCTGGAGGGGATCTGGAACAACAGGAACTTCTCAGTTATTGCTGATGGAAACACAAAATAGTACCATCACTTTGGAAGACGATTTGGTGGTTTCTTAGAAAACCAAGCATACTCTTACCATATGATCCAGCAATTATGCTCTTCATAATTACTCAAAGGAGTTGGAAACTTAAGTCTGCACAAAAATCTGCACGTGATGTTTATAGAAGCTTTAGTTATATTAGCCCAAACTTGGAAACAACCAAGATATTATTCAGTAGATGAATGGGTAAACTGTGGTACATCTAAAAACAGTATATTATGCAGCTCTGAAAAGAAATGAGCTATCCAGTCATGAGAAGACCTGGAGGAACCTTAAATACATATTATGAAGTAAAAGAAACTAATCTGAAAGGGGTACATACTAGATGATCCTAACTGTATTCCATTCCGGAAAAAGCAAAACTATGGAGACAGTAAAATGATCAGTGGTTTTCCAGGGGAGGTGTTGAGGACAGATGAATAGACAGAGGACAGAGAATTTTTAGGGCAGTTAAAATATTCTGTATGATACCATAATGATGGATACATGTTATTATATTATTGTTCAAACCTATAGAATGTATAATACCAAGACCGAACCCAGGTAAGCTATTGGCTTTGGGCAATTATGATGTGTCAATGTAAGTTCATCAGCTGGAACAAATGTACCATTTCTAGTGAGTAATGGTGATAATGGAGGAGGCTATGCATGCATGTATGGAGGCAGGGACATATGGGAAATCTCTCAACTTTCTCCACATATGAACTTAACATATGAACTTTCCATGTGAACTTAAAAAATTAAGTCTTAAAAAATTCATGGATTAGATTTAAACCCAAGTGCATTGACAATGATATTAAATGTAAATTCTTTAAACTAGCTTTGTTATATAGAAATATAATATGAGCCACATTTATAATTTAAATTTTTCTTTAGTCACATAAAGAATAAATTGAAATTTATTTTAATAACTTATTTAACCCCAAATATCTAAAACATTGTCATTTTAATATATAGTCAGGTAAATATTATTAAGATACCTTCTATTTTGTTTTCATATAATACGAAGTCTTCAAAATCTTGTGTGTATTTTATACTTAAAGCACATGTCAATTTACAATAGCCATATTTCAAGTGCTCAATAATCATATATGGCCAATGTCTACCATATTGTACAATGTAGGTCCAAATATTTCAGTTAAAAGTCAGATATTGTCATCTTGGATTAAAAAACTGAGACTCAACTGTATGCCATCTATAAGAAACCCACTTTATTTATTTATTTAAATTCAATTAGCCGGGACGCCTGGGTGGCTCAGTTGGTTAAGCAGCTGCTTTCGGCTCAGGTCATGATCCCAGTGTCCTGGGATCGAGTCCCACATCGGGCTCCTTGTTCAGCAGGGAGCCTGCTTCCCCCTCTGCCTCTGCCTACCTCTCTGTCTGCCTGTGCTCGCGCGCTCTCTCTCTCTCTAACTAATAAATAAATAAAATCTTAAAAAAAAAATAAATAAGTTCAATTAGCCAACACATAGTACATCATTAGTTTCAGATGTAGTGTTTAATATTTCATCAGTTGCATATAACACCTAGTGGTCATCATATCATGTGCCCTCCTTAATGCCCATCACCCAGTTACCCCATCCCCCCACCCACCTCCCCTTCTGCAACCCTCAGTTTGTTTCCCAGAATCAAGAGTCTCCCATGGTTTGTCCCCCTCTCTGATTTCTTCCCATTCAGTTTTCCCTCCCTTTCCCTATGATCCTCTGCACTATTTCTTATATTCCACATATGAGTGAAACCATATGATAATTATCTTTCTCTGATTGACCTATTTCACTTAGCATAATCCCCTCCAGTTCCACCCACCTTGATGTAAATGGTAGGTATTCATTCTTTCTGATGGCTGAGTGATATTCCATTGTACATATAAACCATATCCATTCATCTGTTGAAGGACATCTCAGCTCCTTCCACAGTTTGGCTATTGTGGGCATTGCTGCTATGAACACTGGATAAACTCAAAATGGATGAAAGACCTAAATGTGAGACAGGAATCTGTCAAAATCCTAGAGAACACAGGCAGCAACTTCTTCGGCCTTGGGCGCAGCAACTTCTTGCAAGACACATCTCTAAAGGCAAGGGAAACAAAAGCAAAAATGAACTATTGGCACCTCATCAAGATAAAAAAAAAATCTTTTGCACAACAATGGAAGGAGTCAACAAAACTAAAAGGCAACTTACAGAATGGGAGAAGATACTTGAAAATGACATATCAGATAAAGGGCTGGTATTCAAAATCTATAAAGAAACCCACTTTAAATATAAAGACACAGTGGGGCGCCTGGATGGCTCAGTGGTTTAAATATAAAGACACAGATGGAGTGCCTGGGTGGCTTACTTAAGGTCCAACTTTTTTTTTTTTTTTTTAAGATTTTATTTATTTATTTGGCAGGCAGAGATCACAAGTAGGCAGAAAGGCAAGCAGAGAGAGAGGAGGAAGCAGGCTCCCCGCTGAGCAGAGAGCCCCGGTGCAGACTCCATCTCAGGACCCTAAGATCATGACCTGAGCCGAAGGCAGAGGCTTAACCCACTGAGCCACCCAGGCACCCGTAGGTCCAACTCTTAATCTTGGATCAGGTCATGATTCAACGGTCCTGGGATCAAGCCCCACATTGGGGAGTCTGCTTCTCCTTCTGCCCCTCCCTTCCACTCATGTTCTCTCTCAGACAAATAAATAAAATCTTTAAAAAATATATAATGACATAGATAATATAAAAATAAAAGGAAATATATAGATATTCCATGCAAAAGAAAGTTGGAGTTGCTATATTAATATCAAAGTAAATTTCAGAATAAGTAATATACTGGGATAAAGAGGGACATTTCATAATGATGAAGGGGTAAGTCCATCAAGAGAACTTAACAAGCCTAAATGTTATTGCATGTAATAAAAGAACTTTAAAATATATGAAATTAATCTGATAGATATTAAAGGACAACAAGACAAACTCACAATTATAGTTGTAGATAGAATTGACAGAAAAATTAGTGAGGAAAAAAGGGCTAAACAACACTATCAGCCAAACTGACCTAATAAATATTCCTTTCAAGTGCATGTGGAATATTCACCAAGGTAGATTATATTCTGAGCCATAAACTGAATCCCAAAAAGTTAAAAAACATTGAAATTATACAAAGTATGTTCTCTAATCATAATGGCTTTAAAAAGAAATCAGTACAAGGAGGATATCTATTTGAGGAATCTTCGGATTTGGAAATTAAACAACACAGTTTAAAAAAAATAAGACATGGGCCAAGGAAAAAATTACAAAGAATGCTAGAGATTATTTTGAACTGAAAAAAAAAAAGAGTATAGCAACACATGTGGGATGGAATGAAGGCAAATCTTCAAATGAAAATTTGAAGCATTAATTTCTATTCAGGTGGGAGAAAGTTCTCAAATTCATGATCTAAACTTCCACTTTAGGAAACTAGAAAAAGATAAGAAAATTAAACACAGAGTAAATAGAGGAAGGAAATAATAAAGATTAAAGCAGAAATAAATGAAAGAAAAAAGAGGAAAATAGAGGAAAATCAATGAAAAACACATTTCACAGTATTCCCACTCCTACATACTTATCAGGGAAAAATGAAAACAAATGTCCACAGAAAGACTTGTACTTGAAAACTCAAAATAGCTTTATTTGAAATAGTCAAAAATCAGAATGAATTCAAATGTCTATCAGTTGGTGAGTAGATTTATAAATTGTGGTGTGTCTACACAATGAAATATTACTCAGCAGTAAAAAGGAACAGACTACTTATACATACAACAACATAGATGAATTTTAAAAGTATTATGCTAAGTAAAAAAAGGTAGATGCAAAATTTTATATGGTTTTGTTATATGATTACGGTACATGAAATTCTTGCAAAAGCACAACTAATAATACAAAACAGATCAGTGAGTATGGTGATTAATGTAACATAATAAAAAGCAAGCAAGCAAGCAGATCAGTGGTTTCTAGGACCCAGGGATAGTGTTATGGAATTAGTAGCAAAGGGGTCGGAGCAAATTTTAGGAGTGATGGAAATATTCAATGTCATAATTATGACAGCTGCTGTAAGACTGTGTAGGCAGTCTTAACTGTTTGTCATATCTCTTCGAATTGTTCACTTAAAGTCAGTGTATTTTATTACATTAAATTGTACTTCAATAATAAAAAAGAAAAGTGTGAGCTACAGATGATGTTTTACAAGCTAGTTTTAAAAAATTACATGTTTACATGTTTATTTAAAAGAAAAAATATCAAATGGAAAAAAGGGTATAAGATGAAAGAGTGGAAAGTTCTTTCTTTAATTTCCTACTTCTTGGGGCATATTACCAAACAGTTTCTGTTTCCTTTCTTTTTTTCTTTCCTCCCCTCCCCTCTTCTTCCCTCCCCTTCCCTCCCTTGTAACCAAATAGAGCACCAGAAAATAAGACTGATAATCAACAGACTTCAGAATGGACATACTAGCCTTCTAGAAGTGCTAACTACTGACCTAGACCTCACTGGTTCTGTGTGCACAACTGGTAAATGAAGTCACCTATTGTGTTCAGGAGTCTGTTCTCTCTTTTTTTTTTTCATGATCATATTGCAGTATGTTTTCTTTGTAGACCTGCCACTTGAGATCTTAAGAAGTAGAGTATATATCGGGGTGTCTCCTGGAGTTCGTGTTTTAGTTTTAAATGCTTTTGCTCTCTTCAGTGTTCCTTTTCCCCATGGGTATTCAATCACGTATATGACAAACTGGCCTTGCATGTGACTCTCCTAGTAATGCCATATGGTTTCCCTGAATGGGGATGGATGGAGGAATTTATTGACTTTGATCATTGCACTATAACAAATACAATTATGGCATGGGAAATTTCCTACTAGAGTTCAAGAGAAAATGGGGTAACCCCTTCCTTTGGATGATTTGTGTGTCTGAATGAATCAAGAGGTTTTCCCCAGATCCCATCCTCTTTCATATGTAATCATGGAGATGATGTGCCCATCTGTATTACTGGTGAAGGGTTTCTCTCCACTCCCCTTTGCCAATCAAATAATCACTCCTTTAAAACAGAGGGAATGATTTAGCAGTCGAAGTGTTGGCTTTGAAACATTTAGACGTCGTGGCATCTTTCAAAATTTCATCAGGATTTACTTAGTCCTTCATTCTGGAAATATCACAACCACATGAAATCCTAAGCCATTACAGAAAAGCTGTCTTTATAAGAAACCCCAAACTTGGGGGTCTATTGTCTCTGAGATTGTTGAATATACAAAGCATCATTTTCTCAGCTGTGCCGTATAAGTAAGCACCTAAAATTCTGACCTTAGTTATCCCTGGTAGGTTTCAGCATTTAAAAATTTTTTTTTAAGATTTTATTTATTTATTAGTTAGAGAGAGAGCGCGAGCACAGGCAGACAGAGAGGCAGGCAGAGGCAGAGGGAGAAGCAGGCTCCCTGCCGAGCAAGGAGCTCCATGTGGGACTGGATCCCAGGATGCTGGGATCATGACCTGAGCTAAAGGCAGCCGCTTAACCAACCGAGCCACCCAGGCGTCCCAAGTTTCAGCATTTTAAGTAGAGAATGTAAATTAAATATTTAGTTCAACTTTAAACTTACAATGCCATGTGCATTTTCAGACTGGCTGCTTTTATGCTTTTTATAGTTGGATAGTTGTCCCTATGGATAGGCCACTTTGTTTCAGCAAGTTACCATTTGAATGTTGCCTTCTGAAACTAGTAGTAGCATTAGCTTTCTGTTTAATTTGTGTTCTTATAAAAGGGAAAAGAGAGAAACCAAGTAAGCTTCAAAGCCAGGACAGCCAGTTAGAATTTCTGCTTTATGCACTGTTTCCAATGAAGTGAATTGGCAGGAGTTGGATGCCCCCTCAACCTTAGCATGGCCTCCTTGAGGACTGTCACTGTCACTGTGGTGACCCATAGCCTCAGTCAAATAATAAAGAATGTCTCCCGAGCCCACAAAGCAATGTCATATGTAACACAGTGTCTGAGGAAGGCAAGCAGAGGTGGAAGCAAGGGGTCGAAGCAAAGGTCACTGGTATACAAGGAAATACTTTTGTGTGGGAGGCACAACCTGCTGTGTGATTGCCAAGATCTCTCTGGAGGAGGATCAACCAAGTTTGTTCGCACACTTGATGGGATGGGAAACGTCCTCGGGAGTGTGCAGTCTGCCAGGTGGCTGGGTCACTGAGAAACACAGGAGCCCACTTAGGCCAGAGCTGAGCTAAAGCCCGTTAAAACAGTAAAAATACAGCCACGCAGCCCTTTTTTTCAGGCCTCATTTAATGGCAACAGTTCTGTGTCTTTTGGCAGCCCTGATGCCTTACCCCTGTTGTCCCAGGAGTTTGGCATCATGCAACGTTGGAGAGCTGTTCAGACAATCATTCTGTCTGCACTTCTACTCGGTTCTTGGGCTATCTCCCTGGGCCCTTGGGCTCCTGGGTAGTTTCTGATGTGTTTTTCATCTGTGCGATGAAGCTGCTTGCAGTCCTTGTTGTTCGGTGAGTCTGTGGCAGATCCTCCCAGCCTTGGGAACAAAGGGGTTCTGATAAGTGTCTCTTGAGCAGCTGATCTCTATTAAATAATACATACCTTTCTTTCTTTCTTTTTTTTTTTTTTCCCCTAACACCCTGCTGGTTGCCAATGGCACTCTGTCCCCCTAGTCCAAACAGCACTAAGGAACGGGATCCTTGTGCTTTTTCTTTTTAAAGCAGCCAGTAGGTTTCAATAAGGGCTCTTTCTTAACATCAATCACCATCCTGTTGAGGGTCCTGGGCGACCATTTTAATTGACCAGAACCAAATCCAGTTGTTCGATCATGGGAAATGAATGCTGTTAGATTGGTTTCTCTTTTGCACACTTCGCAGATTTAAAGATTAAACATATAAGCACTCTGTTACTAAGATATAATAAGCCAAATAATTTCAAGGGCTTTTTTCATCTTAAAAATTGGATGGAATTTCAAGCATCATGATGAAAATATTCTCTGTGCTAACAGAGGGTTCTATGGATCCTTTATTTTCCTCTTATATAACTGACATTGATGTAGCATGAACAGATGGTTAAGGGCTCTGTTTAATTGGAATTGCAAACCTGGACAAATTTTCTAGTTACTCTAAGTTTTCTAGTTATTCTTCTCCTCTGTAAAATGGGGGTGATAACAGCACCTATCTCCCAGAGACTTTATGAAGATTTAATGAGATAATCCATGTACAGTGACTTCCATATAGTAAAAAATGTTAGCCATGAAAGTTTTCCTAGTACAAGTATGCAGAAATGTCATAGTTGGCTAAGTGAATTTGACTGAAATAACTGTATAAAATTAAGTCTTAAAAATTACAGAGGGAAAAATTATATGTGTTATGGCCTACATTTAGTGGGTTGTGTCCTTATGCTAGATAAAATAAACCTTTTTGTTGTCTTCTCCTTCCTTTCCCCACTGGGTTGATGTATCCAGTGTTAACTCATCAGGGAGAATCGGGGAGTACATGTGATGATTTTGTTTTTCACTCCCTTCCTGTGCATGTATCTCTCAGAGCCTTTACTAAATTGTATTGGGATTATTCATTCAGTGGTCTGCATTAGCCACTAGGCCAAGAGGTTTTTGAGGATGGAGAATTCATCTTATTTATCTTTGTCTCATGACCACTTTGTTTCATAGCACTTGGCACATGGTGCATTGGTAGGTCCCGAAAAAACTGTTTCATGACTGATTGAATGTATTTTTAAGGACTGTGTGCTAGAGTATAGTAATACTTAGTAATTATTAACTATACTAAGAAAAAAATTTTAAATAAAATTAAGCATTCCCAGTAGTTCATTTTTGCTGTTATTTCCCTTGCCTCAGGTGACAGATCTAGAAAAATGTGGCTATGGCTGATGGCAGAGAGGTACCACCTGTGCTCTCTTCAAGGATTTTTATGGTTTCAGGTCTCACATTTTGGACTTTACTCCATTTTGGTGTGTGTGTGTGTATACACCGTGTAAGCACATGGTCCAGTTTCATTCTTTTGCATGTGGTTGTTCAGTTTTCCCAACACTTTTTGTTGAAGAGACTGTCCTTTCTCATTGGGTATTCATTCCTCCTTTGTCAAAGATTAATTGTGGGTTTATCTCTGGGTTTTTGGTTCTATTCCACTGAGCTACATGTCTATTTTAATGTCAGTACCATACTGTTTTAATTACTACCACTTTGTAATATAACTTGAGGTCTGGAATTGTGATACCTCCAATTTTGTTTTTCTATAAGGTGGCTTTGTCTAATTGAGGTCTTCTCTGGTTCCATACAAATTTTAGGAATTATTTGTTCCAGTTCTGTGAAAAATGCTGTTGGTATTTAAATAGGGATTGCATTGGGACACCTGGGTGGCTCAGTTAGTTAAGCAGCTGCCTTCGGCTCAGGTCATGATCCCAGCGTCCTGGGATGGAGTCCCACATTGGGCTCTTTGCTTGGCAGGGAGCCTGCTTCTCCCTCTGCCTGCCTCTCTGTCTGCCTGTGCTCACTCTCTCTCTCTCTCTCTAACACATAAATAAATAAATAAAATCTTAAAAAAAAAATAAATAGGGATTGCATTAAACCTATAGATTGCTTTGGGTAGTATAGACATTTTAACAATATTTCTTCTTCCAACCGAAGAGCATGGAATGTCTTTCCATTTCTTTGTGTCATCTTGAATTTCTTTCATCAGTGTTATATTGTTTTCAGATCACAAGTCTTTCATCTCTTTGATTAAGTTTATTACTTGATATTTTATTGGTCTTGATTCAATTGCAAATGGGATTGTTTTCTTAATTTTGTATTCTGCTGCTTCATTATTAGAGTATAGGAGTGCAACAGATTGATTTTGTACATCGATTTTGTACATCGATTTTGTATCCTGTATTTTTATTGAATTCATTTATCAATTCTAGTGTTTTTTTTGGTAGGGTCTTTAGGGTTTTTATATATAGTTGTATGTCATCTGCATATAGTGAGAGTTTTATGTCTTCCCTGCTAATTTGGATGCCTTTTATTTTTTTATGTTGTCCAATTGTTAAGGCTAGGACCTCCAGTACTATGTTGAATAATAGTAGTAAGAGTGGATGTCCTTGTCTTGTTCCTGACCTTAGGGGAAAAGCTCTCAGTTTTTTTTACCATTGAATATGATGTTGGCTGTGGATTTTTCATATATGGCCTTTATTATGTTGAGTATATTCCCTCTAGACTGACTCTGCAGAGGATTTTTATCATGAATGCATTTTGTACTTTGTCAAATGCTTTTTCTGTATCTATTGAAATGATCATGTGATTTTTATCCTTTCTTCTGTTGATATGATGTATCATGTTGATTGTTTTGTGAATATTGAACCACGCTTGCATCCTGGGAGTACATCCCGCTTGATCATGGCATATGATTTTTAAAATATATTGTAGGATTCAGTTTGCTGATATCTTTTTTTTAAATTTATTTATTAGTTGGAGAGAGGGAGAGAGCGAGCACAGGCAGACAGAGACAGGCAGAGGCAGAGGGAGGAGCAGGCTCCCTGCTGAGCAAGGAGCCCGATGTGGGACTCTATCCCAGGACGCTGGGATCATGACCTGAGCCGAAGGCAGCCGCTTAACCAACTGAGCCACCCAGGCGTCCCGGGTTTGCTGATATCTTGTTGGGGATTTTTGCATCTATATTCATGAGAGATACTGGAGTATAATTCTCTTTTCTGTGGTGTCTTTGTCTGGTTTTGTTATCAGGGTGATACTGGCCTCATGGAATGAACTTGGAAGTTTTCCTTCCACTTTATTTTTTTGGAATAGTTATGAGAATAATAATAATAATAATGAGAAGAATGAGTATTAACTCTTCTTAAGTGTTTGGTAGAATTCACCTGTGAAGCCGTCTGGTTCTGGACTTTTGTTTTTTGGGAGTTTTTTGATTACAGATTCAATTTCGTTGCTGGGTCTGTTCAGATTTTCTATTTTTTCCTGATTTAGTTTTGGTGGGTTATATCTTTCTAGGAATTTATCTATTTCTTCTAAGTTGTCCAATTTGTTGGCATATAGGTTTTCATAATATTGTTACATCAAAGTAAAAAGTTTCTGCACAATGAAGAAAATGATCAACAAAACTAAAAGGCAATCTACTGGATGGGAGAGGCTATTTGCAAATGACATATCCGATAAAGTGTTAGTATCGAAAATATATAAAGAACTGATACAACTCAATACCCCCCAAAATAAGTAATCCAATTAAAAAACAGGCAGAAGATATGAACAGATATTTCTTCAAACAGAACATACAGGTGGCTAATAGACACATGAAACAATGCTCAACATCACTCATCATCAGGGAAATACATATCAAAACTACAATGAGATATCCCTTCATACCTGTAAGAATGGCTAAAATAAAAAACATAGGAAACAAAAGTGTTGGCGAGGATGTGGAGAAAAGGAAACTCTCTTGCACTGTTGGTGGGAGTGCAAATTGGAGTAGTGACTCTGGAAAACAGTATGGACAGTCCTTTGAAAACTAAAAATAAAATTGTCCTATGATCAAGGAATCACATTTGTGGGTATTTGCCCCCAAAATACAAAAACACTAGTTCAAAGGAATACATGCACCCCTATGTTTATTGTAGCATTATTTGTAATAGCTGAACTATGGAAGCAGAAGTGTCTATCAATAGATTAATTGGATAATGGAGAGGTAAGATTATATATATATTTTATAGATATATTTTATATAGATATAATTTGTATATATATAAAATTCAGCCATAAGAAAGAATGAAATCTTGCCAGTTGCAATAACATGGATAGAGCTAAAGAGTATAATGCTAAGTGAAATAAGTTAGTCAGAGAAAGTGAAATGCCATATGATCTCACTCATATGCAGAATTTAAGAAACAAAACAAATGAAGGGGAAAAAAAGAGAGAGACAGACAAAGCAAGAAACAGACTCTTAACTACAGAGAACAAACTGATGGTTACCAGAGGAGTGGTGGGTAGAGGGAATGGGGGAAATAGAAGATGGGGATTAGAGTACACTTGTCATGATGAAAAAATAAAACAAAATTAAAATTTTAATTTAATATAATTTTAAAAAGCATAAAATGTGTTTATGATGAGAAAATATTATTACAGTGTTGAGTATATCATGTTTTAATATAAAATAATTTGAAAATATTTTTAAACAATTTTTTAATTCTTTAATATTTTAAAAATATTTCAAGCATACCGAAAAGTTCAAAAACTAAAAAAACAGATACCCATATATCTATCACTAAAATTAAATGCAAATACTTTGCTTTAGCACTCTCTCTGTTTTTATAAAAGCACAATGTTAAAGATAGAGCCCCTCCCCTGCCACTCCCAACTCCTGCCTCTTGTTTCTCTCTCCCTCTCTCTGGAGGTAACTACTATCCTGAAATGGTGTGTATTTTCCTTACAGTAAAAGTACAAAGCTACTGGAAATTTTATTTTTTGAAAATCAAAGCAGAAAACTTTCAAATATAAAGTCTTTTTTAACTTTCCCTTTTTTGGTGACAGCCATTTTTCTCGGCTTAAAAAAACATGGTAACTAGGACAGGGGAAAATGTCACAGTACATCTTTGGCTGAAGGACCTGACTGAGGAGGGGCACAGGTTTTAAATTAAACATAATTATCCCAGACTTTTGTTGGCTCAATAAAATACGTGTGATGTAGGAATTAGAAACTCCTTATGTTTCTTGGTCTTAAAACCACACACAAAAAAGCATATGTAAGTACTAGGCACTTCATTTTTCACAGTCTATATCAGTTCTGGATATAGTCACTAACCTCCTTGTCATGGGTATATGAAAACTTCTCTGCCTGAAGGAAAAATAATATTGATGTTGTTTGTTGATATACCTCCACCTGTCTGTCCTCTTTGCTTTACCTCCACTCTGCATGTATCAACAGCAGAGTACACCCCAGAATATAGTGCATTTTGCACAACTTGATACTCTGCAGATTTGGATTTTTTTAAATTGAAGTTTAATTTACATATCATGATGTTCTCCTTTTTAAGGTGTATAGTTCGGTAGTTCCAAATATATTCAGAAGGTTGTGAAACTATTATCACTATCTAATTCCAGGAGAGTTTCATTCCCCCCAGAATACCCATTAGCGGTTATCCCACATTTTCTGTCCTCACCCAGCCCTCAGAAACCACTATCTACTTTCTGTTGCTATAGATTTGCCTGTTCTGGACATTTCATCTAAGTGGAATTATATACTCTATGACCTTTTGTGACTGGTTTCTTTCAAGGTTCACCCCTCTTGTAGCACCTATTACATTCCATAGAATGCATCAATTCTATGGATATATCACATTTTGTTTAACCTCCCATCAGTTGATGGGCATTTGTGTTGTTTCCACATCTTGGTTATTTTAAGTAATGCTGTAATGAACATTCATGTACATTTTTTGTGTGAACATGTGTTTTCAGTTCTCTTGTGTATATATGCATAGGAGTAGATTTGCAGAGTCATATGATACCTGTATGTTTAACATGTTGAGGAACTGTTAAATAGTTTTCTAAAGTAACTGCACTATTTTACATTCCCACCACCAGTGTTTAAGGGTTCCAATTTCTCTACATCCTCATCAACATTTGTTATTATCTTTTTTATTATAACCATCTGATGGTCATGAAGTGCTGTCTTATGGTGGTTTTGATTTCCATTTCTCTGATGACTAAGGATATTGAGCATTTTTTCATGTGCTTATTGGTCATTTGTGTATTTTTGGGGAAATGTCTATTCAAATCCTCTGCTCATTTATTAATTGGGTTGTGTTGTATCATTGAGTGGTAAGAGTTCTTTATATATTTTAGAAAGTGGATCACTTTCAGATGTATGATTTGTAAACATTTCCTCCCATCTTGTTGTTTATCTTTTCACTTTTTGATAGTTTCTTTTGAGGCAAAAATTCCTATATTTTGATGAAATCATCTCTCTATTTTTTTCTTTGGTTACTTATGCTTTTGGTGTCATATCTAGGAAACCATTGCTTAATCCAAGGACATGAAGATTTAGTCCCCTGTTTTCCTTTAAGATTTTGATAGTTTTACCTCTTGCATTTGGGTCTTTGATCCATTTTGAATTAATTTTTGTATGTGGTATGAGATAGGGGGGTCCAATTTCATTCTTTTAAATATGGATATCCACTTGTCCCAGTACCATTTGTTAGAAAGCCTATTCTTTCCCCCATTGAATGATCCTGGCACCTTTGTCAGAATCAATTGAGCATAAATGTGTAGTTTCATTTCTGGGCTCTTTACTCTATTTTATTGTTCTATATGTTTATCCTTATGCCAATACCAGAAAGTCTTCATTACTGTAGGTTTGTGGTGAATTCATAGTTTTGTAATTGGAAAGTGTGAGTCCTCCAACTTTGTTATACTTTTTCAAGATTGTTTGGATATTATGAGTTTTAGCTTGTCAGTTTCTGCAAAAAAAAAAAAGGCAGCTGAGATTTTAAAAAAAGATTGGGAGTGTGCTGTAATTGCCACATATTTTCAACATACTTATAATTTCCACATACTTGTTAATTTGCCAAATTTCCTTGTGTTACTGATTTCTAATTTACTTCCTCATGGCCAGAGAATATACTTAAAAAAAAAAGATTTTATTTATTTATTTGATAGAGAGTGACAGAGAACAAGCAAGGGGGAGCAGTAGAAGGAGAGGGAGAAGCAGGCTCCCCACCAAGTGGGGAGCCCAATGTGAGGCTCGATCCTAGGACCCTGGGATCATGACCTGAACTGAAAGCAGATGCTTAACCACCTGAGCCACCCAGGCACCCCAAGAAAGAACATACTTTGTATAATTGCAGACCTTTACATTTATTGAGACTTGTTTTATAGCCTAATACATTGCCTATTCTGAAGAGTGTTCCATCTGCACTTGAGAAGAATGTGTGTTCTGCTATTGTTAGATGGAGTGTTTTCTAGATATATTATGTCTAGTTGGTCTAAAATGTTATTCAAGCCTTCTGTTTCCTTGCTGATCTTCTGTTTAGTTGGCCTACCCTTTTTGAAAGTGGAATAATGAAACCCACAACTCTTATTGTTGAGTTTCTCCCTTTGGTACTGATAGTTTTTGCTCCATGTAATTTGGGCTCTGTTGTTGGGGTCATATATAGTTATAATTGTATAGATTCAGATTAGGAATGCATCAAACCATGCCAAACAAAACAATTATATATGGATTCATATAATTTTATTTATTTTTTATTTTTTTAAAAGATTTTATTTATTTATTTGATAGAGATCACAAGTAGGCAGAGAGGCAGGCAGAGAGAGAGGGGGAAGCAGGCTCCCTGCTGAGCAGAGAGCCCGATGTGGGGCTCGATCCCAGGACCCTGGAATCATGACCTGAGCCAAAGGCAGAGGCCTTAACCCACTGAGCCACCCAGGCACCCCATGGATTCATATAATTTTAAAGATGGAGCCTACCTTTGTCCTTATCTGGCTCTCTTACAGATGAGAAAAATACTGAGATACATTAAGATTAAATGATTTTCCAGTGTGATAGAGCTACTAGTTATTATTATTAGAGGCAGGGTTAAGATCTTAACCTTAAGGATTAAGATCTCTTGACTCATAATCAGATGCTCATCTCTACTAGAACCCAGTAGCAGCCAGGAGCTGTTTTTAAAATAGCATGTATATGTAACCTTTTTACTAACCCTAAAAAGTATCTTCACTATAAAGGGATAGATGAAAAATTATTTGTTTAGTTTCCTAAAATAGAAAATTTTACATGTTAATATTAAAAAATCCTAAACAGGGGCGCCTGGGTGGCTCAGTGGGTTAAAAGCCTCTGCCTTCGGCTCAGGTAGTGATCCCGGGGTCCTGGGATCGAGCCCCACATTGGGCTCTCTGCTCATTGGGGAGCCTACTTCCTCCTCTCTCTCTCTCTGCCTGTCTCTCTGCCTACTTGTGATCTCTGTCTGTCAAATAAAAAAAAAATAAAATAAAAAAAATAAAAAAATAAAAAATCCTAAACAGAAATGTCATGGGGAGGAAATATGGCTATATGATGGTAATGAATTTTATGTTCCTAATGGAAAAATCTGAATTTTTAAAACATTTGCCAAAAGACATGCTAACCTATATCAAAATTATGGAACATAATGGAAAAATAGTCAAGGTATTAATTAGTGCTTGCAATCCAGCTATATTATGTCAAGAAATACTTGAAACTTGGAACCCCTGGGTGGCTCAGCCATAAAGTGCCTTTGCCCAGGTCATGATCTCAGGGTCCTGGGATCAAGCCCTGCATCAGGCTCCATGTTCAGTGGGGAGCCTGCTTCCCTTCTCACACCCCCGTTGCTTGTGTTCCCTCTCTTGCTATCTCTGTCAAATAAATAAATAAATTCTTAAAAAAAATACTTGAACCTTAAAAAATTTTTTTCACTGGTTGTCTCCTGTTGAACTGAGTAAACGGTATCATTTTTGATTACTTATCTGTCTTCAACAGAACTTAAGTAAAATTTTTGGTCTAGTAAAAGCCAACTAATTCAAATTTTGGGATGAACTTTTCTACTGGGGGGGAAAAAAGTCAAAAATAAAGAAAACAGATGTAGCAATAAATGTTGAAGTAGTATTAACTTTGATTTTTTCCCAATACAGCTGTGAATCCTTTCTTAAAATTTACTGTGTTTTCAGTAGTCTATGATATCAACTAGATGCACTAAAATTTGTTGCAATTTAAACCTCAAGTACTTTTCCTTCCCCTTCTTCCTGTTTATTTTCGTAGTCACTTACATATAGTTATTGGCTGGGTATGGCTGAGGGTATGTCTTTTCTTATTCTGTAAACTAAATGACCCCTTTCCCTAGAGGTGTGGATTTAAACTGAAGTCAGTTACACATTCCAAGCGTGGCTCATAGTTGTATTAATTTCCCCCTATTATATTTTTTATGCTCTAATTATTTTTATTCTTAAATAGCATATAATCCAGATATGGGTTTTTCAAAGTTCACCAGTCTCTTTACAGTCTCTTGCTTTTGTGAATTTGCAATTTTTGCCCAAGTGATTTATTTGACATGCCATTGGTCTGCTTTCAGTGATCATTTGTTAAGAACCTGAGTGGACAATAAGAAAGTCCAATCAAGGGCGGCCCGGTGCAGTGCACTCCAGCCAGATGGCAGTGGCCTGTAAAATAGGACACCAAGGGGGCTGCAGGGGGAGCAGAGGGAGGGGCCCAGGGGGGAGCCTGCAGCCCCAAACCCAGTCGGAGTAGCTATCAGGCTAGTAGCTGCAGGCTTCCTCTGGCAAGGGTTAAAGTGTTGGTGGAGGCAGACCCAATGTAACCCTTGAGGGACAGGAAGCCATCTTCATTCTCGCACAAGCCTGGGAGACCATTGCAAAAGTGCCTACTGCTGTGCTCAGCAAGGAAAGAGGAAAACCCTCCAGGGGAGAGAGTCGGATAATTCAATAGAAGCTGTGGATAAATTTGCTTTTCTGGAAGGAACTTTGGGTTGATTGCCGAGTTGGGCCATTTTGTGAGCCTTCACCAGCGTCCTTTAGTTAGCTCCTGTCCTGTAGGCCTCAGCTTTGAAGAACAGAGTATTTGGAATATTGTATTTAGATTCTTCTCTTGTTCTACTGTCACCTAAACTGGGATAAGCAGAGATCTCACCTGTTAGCTTTTCTCTACAAGGCCTTCCACTAGTTTTGTCTTCCATCTCAAGCCTGGAGGCAGCAGCTGTTATTTGAATGATGAGGACCATAATCACAATCAAGGTCTCTGAGCAGTGCCCCCCCGACCCCAAAAGAAAAGAAAAGAAGGTCCAGCAAAACTAGGACTTGTTGGGAAATTTGGCTGAGATTAGATTAAGGTGGATAAATAAAGGAATATCCTTCATTTGTGCAACAAATATTAAAAGGACTTCTACTATGTTACCAGATATCATTCAACAGTGACCAAAACTGATAAAGTTTCTGGCCCAAG
>RCUC01094983.1:0-10021 GCA_003697995.1 Taxidea taxus jeffersonii | reverse complement strand
CTCCTCTTGATGTCTCCCCCCACATCTTCATTCCAAGGACTTAGAAAGTTCTCTCAGCTATTGGATGGATGTTTCTTCTTTTGGGTCAGACGGGGGGTATTTTCTCCAATCAATAACCATATGAAAAGAGTCAGAGGTTTTGTTTATCTGTTTCCATAAATAAATCACAACTAGTACAATATTCATCATAAGGCTGCCACTTAATTAATATCATATTAGTCCTTCTTAGCCTATCATGATCTATTTTTGCAGAGGCCATGCAAGTAAAATTAACAAGGATATTCTGGGAACCACCACTCTGTATCCAAGCTGTTGAATGTGGCTCTAATCTCTTCAATGCCACCCCACATGTAGTGTAGTTTTCTTGGCTGAAGAGAAACCAGTTTCAGCCATTTCCACCTAATGTTCTTAACGTTTCTTTTCCTATAGGTCAGAGAACCAAAGTGAGGGTTCTGTTAGCTGCAAAATATATCTATTCCAATTCTATATTCAGAACACAGATAAATAACCACAGAATGAAGCTATGGGGTGCCTTGGTAGCTCAGTTGGTTAAGCATCTGCCTTCAGCTCAAGTAGTGATCCCAGGGTCCTGAGATCCAGTATTGCATTGGGCTCCCTGCTCAGTGTGGAGTCTGCTTCTCCCTCTACCCCTGCCCCCTGCTCATGATCTCTCTCTCACACACTCTTTCTCTCAAATAAATAAATAAAATCTTTAAAAATAAAAAGAGAATGGAGCTATGGATTGATTGGATTCTCTGTCAGAAAAATTTTGGCAACACATCACCAGTCTAATTTGGTGGTCACCATAGTGTTTCATATAGTTATGTGGAGTCATTTTGTACATTGTGTGCAAAGACTTTCAAAAGATGTGTATACTCTCTCTGCTCCAATATATATAGTTAGTCTGATAAATAATAGCAAGTACATTTGTAGAAGGATTGAGAGAATACTAACTTGTGATGGCATTATAAGGTTCTTTTTTAAGAGAAGTCAAACTCCATTTTAATTCATGTGCTCTGATTCAGAACTGACCAAAAGTTGGAAATAGATGGAACTTCCATTCACTAGTTTTTTTTTTTTCTTGGTTCTACAATTAAGCTTACTCTTGTTGACTAGCCACTCATCTTGTATCATGTGTATTAATGAATCTTTGGTTATCATTTCACCCTTGGTCCAATGGTAGCAATTATATTCCCCTGTCATATTAAGCAACTTAAGTGTCTTCATCTAGTCACAATTCTATGACTCACATTGAACTAATGAGATCTATTACAAGGTACCATCTCATTCTGGGTTACAGGATGCAGCCACCACAAAGCTTCTCAAATATGCTGTCATGTTAATTTGTTTATTATTGATTTAATAAAAGAAATGTTCTCTGAGACCTTCCAGTATCTGGTGGATTCTTTGGTCTCAAGTAAAAAGCAATTCTAACATATTCACTACCATGAGGCTTTAGAACCCCCTCCTTTTAATGAAATGTAACTAACATACAGTGTTAACTAGTTTCAAGTGTACAATATAATGATTTAACAATTCTATACATTATTTAGAACTCATCACAACAAGTATACTCTTAATCTCCTCAGCTATTTCACCCATCTCCCACCCACCTCTCCACTGGCAGCCACCAGTTAGTTCTGTGTATTTAAGAGTCTGTTTTTTCATTTGTTTTTTGTTTGTTTGTTTATCAGTTTGTTTAATTTCTTAAATTCCACACATGAGGGAAATCATGGTATTTGTCTTCCTCTGTCTGACTTATTTTACTTAGCATTATAGCTTATAAGTCCATCCATATTGTTGCAAATGGCAGAATTTCATTCATTTTCATGGTTGAGCAATATTCCACTTTATAAATATATACCACTTCTTTATCCATTCATCTATGGATGGACGCTTGGGTTGCTGCCATATTTTGGCTATTGTAAAAAACACTGCAGTAAACATAGGGGTACATATATCTTTTCAAAGTATTGTTTTAGTTTTCTTTGGGTAAATACACAGTAGTCAAATTACTGGACCATGTGGTAATTTTGTTTTTAATTTTTTAAGAAACTTCCATATTGGTTTCCACAGCAGCTGCATGAATTTGATTTGCATTTTCCTGATTACTGATGCTGAGCATCTTTTCATGTGTCTGTTAGGCACCTATAGGTCTTCTTTTTTTTTTTTTTTTTTTAAAGATTTTATTTCTTTATTTGACAGAGAGAGATCACAAGTAGGCAGAGAGGCAGGCAGAGAGAGAGGAAGGGAAGCCAGCTCCCCGCCGAGCAGAGAGCCCAATGCGGGGCTCGATCCCAGGACCCTGGGATCATGACCCGAGCTGAAGGCAGAGGCTTTAACCCACTGAGCCACCCAGGTGCCCCACCTATAGGTCTTCTTTAGAAAAATATCTGTTCATGTCCTGCTTAATTTTAAATTGGATTATTCGGGTTTTTTGGTGTTGAGTTGTGTAAGTTCTTCATATATTTTGGATATTAACCCCTTAGTGGATGTATCTTTTACATATATCTTCTCCCATTCAGTAGGTTGCCTTTTTGTTTTGTTGATGGTGTCTTTCTGTGTGCAAAATTTCTTTATTTTGATGTAGTCTCAATAGCTTATTTTTGCTTTTGTTTCAGATGTTTAGAAGACATCTTTAAAAAATGCTACTTCAGATGTCAGAGAAATTACTGTCTGTGCTCTATTTTAGGATTTTTATGGTTTCAGGTCTCACATTTAGGTCTTTAATCCATTTTGAACTTATTTTTGAGTATGGTATAAGAAAATGGTCCAGTTCCATTCTTTTGCAAGTGACTGTCCAGTTTTCCCAACACCATTTATATATGGCTTCATTGCACATTCTTGACTCTTCTATCATAGGTTAATTAATCATATAAGTGTGGGTTCATTTGTGGATTTTCTATTCTATTCCATTGATCTATGTGTCTATTTTTGTGACAGTACTAGACTGTTTTGATTACTACAGCTTTGTAGTATGTCTTGAAATATGAGATTATTATACCTGTAGTTTTGTTCTCATTTTCAAGATTGCTTTGGCATCTTTTGTCCAAGCATATTTTAGTGTTATTCATTCTAGTTCTGTGATAAAGATAAATGCTGCTGGTATTTTGGTAAGGATTGCGTTAAATCTGTAGATTGCTTTGGGTAGAGTAGATATTTTAACTATATTGGTTCTTCCAATCCATGAACATGGAATGTCTTTTTGTTTGTGTCATCTTCAATATCTTTTATTAATTCTTTATAGTTTTCAGAGTATAGGTCCTTCAACTCTTTTCACATTTAATAATATACTAGAGGTTAGCACTACAAACAAGGCTGTACTTATTGTCATAACTGATGAGTGATACATTTCTAGAACCTCATCACAGATGCATTCTAGAATAATTTCTTGTACCAACTCTCTTACTTTGAGTTTTACTTAAAACAGAACCAAGATAAGCACTTAAGTGCAGTTTAAATTATTTGGGAAGTTATTTGGAAAGTTAGAGGGAGGGAGTAGGAAGAATAATTAGGGAAGTAGGTAAAGCCTAAGTGCATTTTTGAGATAATTCCATTTGCAGTGGGGGTCTAACTCACCACACTTCCCTGAGGGGTATTCAGCATCCATCTCTGGATGGATGCAAGTAAGGCATTTGTTTCTGTCTGAAGCAAGGGAGTCCGAAATATTTTCTTCTGGTTCTATTGCCCTTTGATTGAGCTTTAACTAGAGGAAGTGTTATTTCTTTTGCCTTCTTATAAAGAATCTGTGAATAACTTTTGACTTCCCTCAAACTGAGCAATGAATAGCCTACTGTTGACTAAAAGGCTTATCCATAACATAAACAGTCAATTAACACACATTTCATATGTTATATGTATTATATACTGCATTCTTACAATAAACTAGAAAAAATAAAATGTTATTAAGAGAATCATAAAATGTTTACTGTACCATATTATATTTATCAGACGATAACCCACATAGAAGTGGACCTGTGCAGTTTAAACTTAGGTTATTAGAGGGTCAACTGTACATACTATACATACATATGTATTTATATAAGTAGTATATATGCATATGCACATACATTTATAGTATATATGTATATAAATACATAAAAATCATAGGAAAAATGTTAATGTTAAGAAATACATCAAAATGGGAGCACCTAGGTGGCTCAGTGGGTTAAGCCTCTGCCTTTGGCTCAGGTAATAATCTCAGAGTCCTGAGCCCTCTGCTTAGCAGGGGTCCTGCTTCCCTCTCCCACTCTGCCTGCCTCTCTGCCTAATTGTGATCTATCTGTCAAATAAAAAAAAATAAAATCTTAAAAAAAAGAAATAAATCAAAAGTTAATTTGATTCATTTTCTCACCATAAACATCATAAATATAGCAACATTGCTATTCTTAGCTCTTGGTTTACTCATTTTATGTAGTGGAAATACTCTTTTTGAAAAAGATTGTAGACAGAAAAGGTTTTGAGCTATCAATCATAAGGCTTTAAACATTTATTAAATTTGTCTTTTTAATCAAAGGACTGTGAAATCCTTAAGAAATCAATGTTATGGGTAATATTCAAAGTAGGTTAAATAAGTATTATCTTTTAAAATCCACTTAGTGTTATTCTTCAAACAATTTCTGACATTACTCTTACTTTCAGTGATTAAAACATGATTTTCCTGTATGATTTGTACAACACATTAAGGTTTTAACATTTTCTGTTTATTTTTGTGAATTTACTGCATACATTACTATGAGTTTATTAACTCATATAGCCATTAAAAGCATGAACTTGATATTTGACATAATTCCTTTGGGACCAGTCTCTGCCATTTATAACTTTGCTTATTTCCTCTTAAAGCCTCATTTTTCTCATCTGTAAAATGACAAAAATAATATTACCTTTATCATAGGTGGTTAGTATTAAGTGAACATTTTCATGTGGGACACATAGTATAGTATTTAGCACAGGTACACACTCAGTAATCATACGTATATATATGTATATTACATATATATAGATATATATGTAATTATCAGTAGTTATAAGGATATTATTTACTATGTCTCTAGTTATAATTTAATTTAACCAGTTTACAAATACCTCATTCTTTGTTCCTTTAAGATATCAGAATATTTGATAACTCTCGCCTGTTACCTGTAATAGATGTCCATGTCTAAACAAATAGCTGATATAAAACAGTTGTGCAAGAATTTTTTTTTAAGTTTATTTTTTTAAAGATTTTATTTATTTATTTGACAGAGAGAGATCATAAGTAGGCAGAGAGGCAGGGTGGGGTGGGGGAAGCAGGCTCCCTGCTGAGCAGAGAGCCCGATGCGGGGCTCCATCCCAGGACCCTGAGATCATGACCTGAGCCGAAGGCAGAGGCTTTAACCCACTGAGCCACCCACGTGCCCCAGTTGTGCAAGAATTTAACTAGAGATTAGTTGTAAGTCATACAATTTTTCCCTTTCTGGCTTTTCTAGTTTGGCCACTTGGAGTCTCAGATTACACCAAAATTTCTGATCACATACTGGGCACTAGAAAGAAGCTTATTATTCCTAACTGTTGGACTACATAGTTAATTAAGGCAAAGCATACTCTTAGAGTTGGAAGTACTTCTGTTACTTGGAACAGAAACTCTTATTACTCAAGAGTATACTTATACTTCTTTCCTTGTCTTGTGGGTGAAGCCTGCTTTCTCCTGTTTCTACCTGAACTTATTACTTGGATCCAAATTTCTTATTTTCTGTACTTTTCATCACTCCAACCATTTATCCTGGTTAATTCATTCATGCCTACTATCTCAATTTGGACTTTCCTTGCCTGTCCATCAAATAATAAAAACCTGTAGTGGCCTATGCTAATCTAGAATTTATATATACCATATAATGCTGTGGTGTGTGTGTGTGTGTGTGTGTGTGTGTGTGTGAAAATAAGCCTCACAATACTGAAGAAACTGGCCTAAACTCATAGAATATTGATGGAGAAAAAACTAAGGATCTAAGGCTAGTGTTCACATCTACTTCTTTGTGGTCTAACACTGCATTTCTCTTTGTGATGCTCTGTGATACATTCATTTCCTACATAACCTTTAGCCCATTGGGCTTATAATAATAGATTTTGAATGAAGATAATTTAATTTGAATAGAAATTATAACCACAGAATTTGATCCCAAGAGTGGGGTTCAGAGATTATTTGATCCATCTTTTCTGTCAATGCAGGAACTCTAACATCAGATAATTTAAACTTTTGTTTATTATTCTTAAAAAAGAAGCTCCTCGGGGCGCCTGGGTGGCTCAGTGGGTTAAAGCCTCTGCCTTAGGCTCAGGTCATGATCCCAGGGTCCCGGGATAAAGCCCCACATGGGGCTCTCTGCTCAGCGGGGAACCTGCTTCCCTTCCTCTCTCTCTCTGTCTGTCTTTCTGTCTACTTGTAATCTCTGTCTGTCAAATAAATAAATAAAATCTTAAAAAAGAAAAAAGAAGCTCCTCTCCCACCCAAACCTCATTAAGTCGGCACATATACTGGGAAAAAATTCTATTCTTAGGGAAAAGTACTTCTCTAGTTTTAATTGTTTTCATTTTTCTCAAAATATCTGTTATGGGTCTAGCTTTTATTTATATATGGCTAATTTGCTAGTACATACACAGTGAAAGAATATTAAATTAGATATCCATTTATTAATCATCTACCATGACCAAATTAGGTAGGAAGCACAGAACAGACTGAAAACCCATATCAATATTTAAAATGTACATTTTAAACAGGCAAGACTCCAAAAATATTAGAAGAGGATGAAAGAATTCAAAAGTTAACCACATTTAAATCATAAGCCTCATAAACTACTTTTGTCTCACAGTACCTAAATTTGACATACCTAAACAGCTATTTCCCACCTGAAAAATACCAACAAAGCACCTTTTATGTTTTTAATTCTTCCTCCTGCATGAGCTTTGAGGTGTTCTCAGCTGTAACAAGTAATATTTTGGTTTCTGCCTTGTAATATTTGAAGACATGCTTTCTATCAAAGTTGTGCTATTTCCCTTAATTGATGAAAAAGAATAAGCTATGGTATTTATATGTATTTTTCCCACAATTTGTAAGACATATGCCTGTGTTTATTATTCCCAAACACAATATGTTACAGCGTTTGTGTTTATTGTTATTATGGCTGTCAATCCTTCTTGTTATTATTACACATTTACCTCAAAAATTTTGAGGCATCACAGACTTATTATCCTAATAGGCCAGCATCAGACTACAAGTATGAAAAGAGAACAATAAAATAAAAGATATATGTTTTGTTAATGATTTTAAATCAAGCCGGAGGATGTCATATGGCCTGCTATTTTAGAAGTTAAAAAATCCAAAATATATTTTATAAAATGGGCTTACATTTGCCTTTAGGATTCTGAAATTATAGGAATCATTAAGTGATTGTCAGCTTCTCTATCCAAAGAGCATGACAGTTTTGCTGTTGAGATAGTATATTTGGTATAATCTACAATTTCCTCAGCATATCTAAGGCTTAAAACAGCTGCAATAAAAGGGTAAGGAGACAGAGGAAGAATTTGACTATTTGCCCATACCATGCTAGGGAAGGCAGATAAGAATATAATGGACTTCCTTGCTACAACTGCATCTCCTCTAAATAATTGAAAAGAAGATCTGATATATTTTAGTTATAAGCATTTTACTTATTTCTTTATTCAAAAATCTCAGCAGGATCATACTAGTCCAGAATAAACCCTTCCCATCAATACTTATAACACTGAATAGAATGAATATGTAATGTAATGTAATACAATAAATAGTAAGTTAAAGAAAAGATTGACTTTGTCACTGTTCCTTCCTTCAAAATAATTTTGGTTCTTTTCCAATTGTGTCACCTGCTGAATGTATTACATACACATAAATAGAAGCTGTTGACCTCCTTTACCCTAAGAATGTTCATTCACTATCTAATCAAAACTCCCTTGGGGCAATTTATTTTATTTGCTTCTTAACTATTTACAACTTGTTCTTACTATATGGTGGCTCAAATAAGATTCTTGTAAAAATGCATATACTATTGAAAGTCTATTTGTAAAATAGGCAATATTAACTTGTGGAAACATTCATTTCATTTATATGGTTCAACCAATCATAGGGACTGAATGCCATGAAACTTTTGAATTTTGAATTATTTGTACTTAAAATTGTTTAATTATAAAGTTAATATATTATTGTCATAAGAATAAAACACATAGTTTGACCAATGATAGGACTTAATTTATGTCCTTTCATGCCTTTCTCTTTACTCATATAAACATACTCAAGCCATATATACTTATATAGGACTTTTGTTTGTAGATTTCCCCCAAAATTGAATTATGCTACAAATATTACCTGAATACTATTTTTTTTTGGAAAAAAAAAAAGATTTACTTATTTGAGAGAGAGCCCAAGCAGGAGTGGCAGAGGGAAAGGGAGAGAAAAACTCAGACTCTGCACTGAGCATGGAGCCTGACTCAGGGCTTGATCTCATAACTCTAAGATCATGACCTGAGCAGAAACCAAGAGTTGGAGGATTAACCAACTGCACCACCCTAGCACCCCTGAATATTATTTATTTAGCTTATCATGTTTTATGAATCCCCTGTACCTACAGATTAGTAGATATAGATGTAACTTAGTATTTTCTTTCTCCTTCCTTCCTTCCTTCCTTCCTTCCTTCCTTTCTTCCTTTCATTCTTTATTTCTTTTTAAATATTTTATTTATTTTTTAGAGAGGGAGAAAAAAACAGTGGAAGCAGCAGACAGAGGGAGATTCAGGCTCCTCACTGAGCAAGGAGCCTGATTTGGGGCTCAATCCCAGAACCCTGGGATCTCAACTCAAGTGGAAGGTAGATGCTCAACCGACTGAGCCACCCAGGTGCCCCAGTAACTCAGTGTTTTCTAATTCCTCATGCATGTAGTAAGTATATAGAGTACTGCATATATTGATGATTTAAAAAAAAAAACTTTTTGAAATGGCTCCCCACTTCTCTCCTTCTTGGTTTTCCTTCAAGCCAAGGGACTTGAGTTCACAATTCAGTGTCTATTATTTGGTACATTTGGTACATTTGGTATATTTCAACACACTCATATATCTATACACATAGATACAAGCACACATATTTCTATTCTTCACTGTATAATACTTATGTAAAACAATCTAGGCCCCTATTAATGGGTATAGTTTATATTGGTTAGTTCCACATTAAGGCTAACATATTTCAAGCATAACTTCTTTTTTAAAAGATTTTATTTTCTTTATTTGAGAGAGAGAGAGAGAGCACAAGGTAGGGAGGGGGCAGAGGGAGAAGCAGACTCCCCACTGAGCAGTGAGCCTGATGTGGGACTCTTGATTCTGAGAATCTGGGATCATGACCTGAACTAAAGGCAGTTGCTTGACTAACTGAGCCACCCAGGTGGCCCAAGCATAACTTCTTACAATGAAGAGGCTAAAGAGCTAACACTGCATTTTCCTGAATCTTCTGTAGCTAGTGTTCTGAAATGGGAGAGAAATTATGTATAAAGCAAGCATCTTGCTGACATGTTTCAGGGCAGAGACAGTGAACTTTTGGAGTTTGCAGCTTTGACAGCACTGTCCTGATTTCTCAAGTTCTTGATCATGGCTCTCTGGTCTTGCCAGTTGAATTGCATAGTTTTGGGAATCAGTGATGTGCTGGAGCCATCTCACATCCCCTGATCAGGGCTTATTGTGCCTTTTTCTTCCCTAATTTATATCATGTTGGTGATTGAAATTGGCCATGATGGGAGTGTTTGTACTGCTGCCTACATTGAGCAAATTACATAAAGAAATTACTAGACTCAGAATCTTAATTTCTTAGTTTACTTCAGCCACAGAGCAAGGAATTTTTATTTTGTTTTATTTTTAATTATTCTGAATGAAACTCATCACTGGAACTAAAATCAGAAGGAGAGTTTGTTTCTTCCACACATGAAGTTTAATTTCCAGCTTCTTCTGTTTCCTTGTGTGAAAAAAAAAAA
>RCUC01094971.1:0-18643 GCA_003697995.1 Taxidea taxus jeffersonii | reverse complement strand
CATCCTTCTATAAAACTGCTAAGGGCTGAGTGGAGAGTGATGGTGATGTTTAGGCCCTGGGTACAGCAGACACAAAAACAGTCTGTGCCCACTTTCAGGCTTATCTTAGCAGATTTCTACTGGGCCTGAGAAAGAGTCAAAGCAAAAGAAGCTTCCACCAGTGAATGGCCCAGGCACTGAAAGTGTGTAGAGCTTGGCCCAGGGATCCTTCTCCTTTACTTGGGGGAAGCGGGGGTGGGAGGAGAAAAGAAAAAAAAAAAAAAAAAAGAAAGAAAAAGAAAAAAGAGAGAGAGAGAGCTTTAAGCTGCTGAGTGAAGACCAGTAAACCTTGTATTCCCAGATACTGGGGAACACCTAGTAGGTCAGGGGTCTGGAAAAGAAAATAAATATGCAAATAAACTCCACCCCTGGGAGAGGGTCAGGAAATTTCCCAGACCAGACTATCTAAGAGCAACTGCTGCTCTTTGACCCTGCTGTCTTCACAGTGACCCTTCTGCATCAGACATTTAATAAACAGCTAGTTGATATAATAGATGTAATTACTTACATTTGCTTGGAAATTACTGAGATGGTGTTATAAGCTCCTTCAGTCGTATGAACCATAACTTAAAACATTTCTGATGGGTGTCAAGAAATTAAATATATGCCATATTATTTTTAGGTGGTTTTACAAACACATAGGATATGAAATACAGTTCCGTTAAAGAGAATATTAATTGCTGGGATAAATTTGGTTAAACACGTGCTCCTAAGAAAGACAAATTGCAATATAAATTCTGTATTAATGATCTTAATTATTTTTGTTACTAATGAAATTCTGATTTTGACAGCCGTAAATGACCCTTCAATGTGTCTAATAATGCTACATTCAAAAATACAATTTTAACATATATTCTAGAAATATTCTTAGAAGAAATTAGTACTTATATAGAATTCCATATACATATCAGTATAGAGGGATGTGCTCAAATGACTACTCAGTGCAAACTGTGCACGCACATTGAAAGAACATTCCAGAATAAAAGAATGTAAGGTGAAACAATCAATATACTATAAGAAATAAAATCAGATCCTAGTTTGGGATAAAATTAATAAAGCTTTAGATTCACTTTTATACTATTGAGAAAAGGCGAATTTATTTATTTACTTATTTATTTTTTGAGAAAAGGTAAATTTGTGAATGATACAGTTTATGTTAATTTTCTTAAAAGTGATATTAGCTTTGTGAAATATAGAGATATGCTTTCTCTTAGGGCATGTAGAAGTAGATAAAAATATATAAATAAAACAATATTCAAAATATTGACTTTATATGATGAGTAATTAGTGATAATTGCACCATTCCATATTTTTACATGTTTGAAAATATGTCTAATAAAAAAGATTTGGTGAAAGCCTTTTCTGGGAAAAATTTTTTGAAGCTGCATGCAAGATTCATTGTCCCCTGGACTATCAATAGTTTCTAAGAATTGAAATCAACACATTTTCCTCTGTCTGTGGCAAACAATTCTAGTTCTAGGCAATAAAAACAGGAGGGAAAAAAAAAAAACACACAGCTTAACTGTTTGCTCTAGTAAATAATAGCTCTTGGAAGATAGGACTATGAACAGATTAAACCAGCTTATTTTTCAGGACTAGCAATTTGCCCACCCACGCTCACTCCAAGACCCTCATCTCATTTTACCAACCATTCCAGAGAAATGCAAATCTAAACCACAGTGAGATATCACCTTGTACCTGTTGAAATAGCTATTACTAACAGAGAAATAACGTGTTGGTAAGGATGTGGAGAAAAGGGAACACATGCACGCTGTTGGTGGAAATGTAAATTGGTGCAGCCACCATGGAAACAATATAAAAATGGCTCAAAATATTAAAAATAGAACTACCATAGAATTCAGCAACTCCACTTCTGGGTATTTAACTGAAAAAAAGAAAAACACTAATTTCAAAGGACATATCCATCTCTACGTTCATTGTAGCTTTATTTATATTAGCCCAAATCTGGAAACAACCTAAATGTCTATCACCAGATGAATAGATAAAGAAGATATGTGTGTGTGTGTGTGTGCACACTTTCTAACTATACACATACCCACTTCTGCTTACATACACCCACTTCTGCCTACACACACACACCCCACACACGTATATAATGGAACATTACTCAATAATTAAAAAGAATGAAATCTTGCCATTTGTGACAACATAGATGGACCTAAAAGGTATTATGTTAAGTGAAAAAAGTCAGACAGTACAGATAAATATCATATGACTTGGCTTATATGTGGGATATAAAACAAAACAAAACAAATGAACAAATGAAACAGAAACAGACTCACAGATATAGAGAACAAACTGATGGTTGCCAAAGTGGTTAGGGAGATGGGTGAAATTAGTGAACGGGATTAAGGGGTAGAATCTTTCAGTTACAAAGTAAATAAGACATGGGGATGTAATGTACAGCATAGGGAATATAGTCAGTAATATGCTAATAGTATTGTATGGTGACTCATGATAACTAGACTTATTGTGGTGACCATTTTGGTTTTTTTTAATATTTTATTTATTTATTTGACAGAGATCACAAGTAGGCAGAGAGGCAGGCAGAGAGAGAGGGGGGAAGCAGGCTCCCTGCTGAGCAGAGAGCCCGATGCGGGGCTCGATCCCAGGACCCTGGGATCACAACCCGAGCCGAAGGCAGAGGCTTTAAACCACTGAGCCACCCAGGTGCCCCTATGGTGACCATTTTGTAAAGTCAATAAATACTGTATCACTATGTTGTACACCTGAAACTAATAAAATATTGTATGTCAATTATTCTGCAATCAAAAAAAAATTTGTGTCATAAACTAATAACTCCCATCTAACCTCTTGATTTTTCAATGAGGTCCTAAACAGCCATAAATATCCTCCCTTAATTTTCTCTTTTTAAAATGATACCGGGGCGCCTGGGTGGCTCAGTGGGTTAAAGCCTCTGCCTTCGGCTCAGGTCATGATCCCAGAATCCTGGGATCGAGCCCCGCATCAGGCTCTCTGCTCAGCAGGGAGCCTGCTTCCTCCTCTCTCTCTCTCTCTCTCTCTCTTTCTCTGCCTGCCTCTCCCCCTACTTGAGATCTCTGTCTATTAGATAAATAAATAAAATCTTTAAAAAAATAAAATAAAATAAAATAAAATGATACCAAAATCTATCAAGGTGGTTAATAACTGCAACAAACCTAATAAATTATCTTTGGTTCAACAAGTGTGTTTTTTGAGTTATTGTGAAAAATTGGCAGTTGACATTTCTCATAGCTGATTTATTAGATTGGGACACAATTACAAAATATAATGTGTAAGTCACTTGATCTTAATGCAGAGAAAAATAAAACAGTTTAAGAGAATTTCATGGGTACTGGGAAATTTAAATACTATTTGGTTATTAAATGACATTATGGGGGGCATCTGGGTGGCTCAGTCGGTTAAGCGTCTGTCTTTGGCTCAGGTCATGATTCCAGTGTTCTGAGTTCAAGCTCTGCATGTGACTCTCTGCTCCGTGGGGAGTCTGCTTCTCCCTCCTCCTCTGACTCTCCGCCTACTCCTGCTCTCTCTCTCTCTCAAATAAATAAATGAGTAAAATATTTAAAAAAATAAAATAAATGACATTATGGAATTTTTATGTTATAGATGTTATATATGATGCATAAATTATGTGGAAGACTTTATTTAGCGTATGCTAAAATATTTTTGGAAAAAAATAAAATAAAATATTTTGGAGCAAACTCATTTTTTACAGTGGTTATGTAGAGTTTCTTTAATATATTTATTAATGTTTTTTGAAATCAGTTGACACATGACATTACATTAGTTTCAGGCATATCACATAATGATTCAGCAACTTTGCACATTATTCCATGCTCACCACAGAAGTAGCTACCATCTGTCACCATGAAAAGCTATTATAATACCGTTGACTATATTCTCTATGCTGTGCCTTTTATTTCTGGGACTTATTCATTCCATAACTGGAAGCCATATCCTTCACTCTCTTTCACCCATTTGGCCATTTCCCCACTCTCTCCCCTCTGGAAAACTATAACTTATTTTCAGATGATACAGCAAAACAAATGATGTATAGATAAATTAAAACATTAGTTGCATGCAGAAAATTGTTAAACTTCTTTAATATAGATAGAGGGAAATATGCAGGCTTATTGTATTAATTTTCAATCTTTGAAAATTCCATTAAGTTTTTTTGGAAAACTTTTCCACCAGAGCATTGTGGAAACACATATCAGATTTATTGCCGTCTGATTGTTGATAGTGTCTTCAAGTTGGTTAATTTGAGAACCCTGAAATTTAGAAAATCCTGCATTTTGATATCTCGGGTCAGAAATATAAAGTATATATTTGCAATAACCTACCAAACAGCTTTTCCAATTTGCTCAAATTCTCATACCCCTAAACTGAAAAAAATGAACTTATACACACACACACACACACACACACACACACACATACATTTACAATTAAGCATTACTTCCTTTTAATATTTTTAATCAGAAAAGAGGAAGGGCCAAATCATGCATGTACCTATTTTAGCCTTCAGTGGGGGAAAAAATGTTTTTTTAGAAGCTTGAAAATGATAGAGCTCTTCACTGAAACATTCCATGAAACTCATGAATTACAGCCTCTGAACTTCCATAGAGTTATTAAAATTTGAAAAGGAGAGAAGGGAAAAGAAAAATAAAAAAAATAGTTTCTATCCTAGCCTACAAAAAAAGGATTAAACATCATGAGACTGACATCTGGACTTTCAAGCAGGTGAATAGAAGGCCTACTCGGGATTGACAGCCCACTGGCTTATATTTAATTCAAAATTACTATTCACGTCATCTCAAATTCCAGAGAAAGCAGCAATCTGGTGTCACAAATGCTGAATGTGAGCAAGACTGTCACAAAAGGCTAGTACCATATGTCAGACTTAAAATAGAAACATAATTTTCTTTTTGGCATGGATGAAAAATGTCCAGTAATAGTGACTTTTGCTGGCATTTGCAATGCTAAATAATTTTAAGAAAATAATCATGGCTATGGTTTTCATTTTTAATATGGCATAATTTTAGCATGCATTTATCACAAATGAAGAATTTTACCTAGGTAGAATTGTATATAAACACACAGATATAAATATGCATGTGTGTATATGTATGTGTGTATAAAATATGTATGTGTATATGTTAATGTATAAATGTGTAAGTATAAATGTGTTAACTATATATCTATGATATATAATATATTATATATCACATATCCACATGCATATATAGGTATGTATTCTATATTATATACATTATATATTTGTATTATATATTTTATCCATGTACATATGTGCATGTATGTGTGTATTTTCTTGTTGTTGGAAGACAACCACAACAACAAGAGAATCTCTGACTCAAATGTCAGTAGTGCCTGTTCTATACTTTTAAAAATTTGGGGGCCCCATTACTCATTAAACATTTAAGAACACTGCATTTTTGTAAGAGTTATATGCTTGGAATAAAGAAATATTCGGATTTCAGATTGTTTTCTGTTTTAAAGATACACATTTGTAATTCTAAAAGGGCTAGGGCTGAGACTGAGGAAAAGGATTAGGGAGGTTTATGTATACACAACCAACACAAAATCACAGACATGTGAAATTTGTCAGAACAGAGGTAAGAAACTCTGTTCAGAAATATATTGGGTTATTTATTGCTGCTTAACACATTCCAGAAAACTTAACAGCTAAAAACAACACGTATTTATTAACTCACAGACTCTGTAGGTCAGGGGTTGAAACACAGCTTATGTGGTCCACTGCTTCAGGGTCTCTCATAAGGTTGAACAGAAGCTTTGACCAGGGCTCTTATTGAAACTTAACTTGAAAAGAATCTGCTCCTAACTAAGCTCATATGGTGGTTGGCCAAATTCAGGTTTTTTTGTGGGTTTTAGGATTGAGGGCTTCAGCTTCTTGTAGGGTGTCAGCTGGAGGCCACTCTTAATCCGGAGGCTGCCCTCAGTTTCTGGCCTCAGGACTCTTGCCAACATGGCTGTTCACTTCATGAAAGGGTGTAAGCCAAGAAGGTAGTAGAAATATTCTGTGAAACAAGTTGTCATTTTTATAACATAACATAAATATAGAGTGGCATCTCATCACATTTGACATGTATTTTTGGTAGAAACAAGTCAAAGGTCTCACCCCTTCTCAAAGAAGGGATTACACAAGGGCATGAATATTAGGATGCAGAAATCATTAAGGTCATCGAAGAGTCTACTCACCACAAGAAGTAAAAGAAGCAATCGATACAGAGAATCTCCTATACTCTCATTTACTAGAATCTGAACATTATAGACAGAAGGTAGAAAATAAAGAATATCATTCTTAGATGAAATCACCAAAACTGCATACAGTGAGTTGATTGTTAAGTAGCAGAAACTGTATTAGCCAAGGATTATATATCACTGGGTACACTGAATAAAGTGACCTCTAAAGTAAGTAACACTTAGAGTGAATGATTTCATAAACAAAGCAACATCCGTAAGAAGTCTAAATGTGTTAACATAAGTGTTTAAAAACTAGCTGTTATATTAGAACATATGTTACCACTCGCCTGTGCTAAATACATTTTTAATCACTTTAAATAAATTATATCAGATATTTTAGGATTCAGAAAAAAATGCTCAAATATAATTGCTTATGAAATGCTGTTTCCTTTTTCCTTTGGCCTGATTAAATACACCTGGAACTAGTGTGGGAAAGAAACATATTGATTAAATAGGCAATATATGTTTATTTTATTAATATAGACCATGGGGTACCTGGGTGGCTCAGTTGGTTAAGCATTCGGCTCTTGATTTCAGCTCAGGTCATGATTTCAGGGTTGTGAGATCCAGCCCAATGTCAGATTCTGTGCTGGGTGTGGAGCCTGCTTAAGATTCTTTTCCTTTCCTTCTGCCCCAACCTCACCTCTCTCTCTCACTCTCTCTCTCCTTCATAATATATGCATAATAAATAGTATATCACAATATTAATACCGTGTTCAGAAAAGTTGAAAAGGGAAATAAAAAGACAAGAGAAAATGTCAAGGGCAATGGGGAGGAACAAACAAGAAAACTTTTACTCTGTAAAAATTATAATGTAAAATTGGATAAAATCAGAAAATTTACCTTACTCATATCTAAATAAGAATGAAGTATAACAAAGCCTTAGGAAATACGTAGCATTGTTTCCATCAAACCATTTTTCTATTCTCTTCTAGGTTTCACTGGGATCTTACTAGTTTTTGTTATCTAAGAATATTGTGTATTTATGACTAATAATGAGTAAGTGCATGTTCTTAATGGTATATATGATCTTCTTTTATGTTTCCTTACAGTGTTCACATCTAATTATTCATATATAATCATGTCTAATCACTCTTTAGCCTCTTATTTGGCCACTTAAAATCTGTACAGTACAGAAAAAATAGAAATAATAAATCCCAAATATATATTTTCAGCCCTGATTCCACTTTTAATAACTTTTATCCTCATTTTTACTCTACCTTTTGGAAACCTTACCTGTCCATGGTAAACCCAAGTTTTGGCTGTCAGATCATGAACCATTCCCCTGTCCCAGTAATCTCCATTTCAATATATAGTACCAAAATCCACCTAATTTGAAGCCAGAAAGTTTGAGGTCTTCTTCCTTTGCCCCTTTCTTGTGCTTTTTACACCCAGTTGCTCATTATTATCTTCTTATCCCTACAGAAGCTTCCATATCTATAACACCAACCTAAGGTCTCCTCTATGGTTGAAAGTTGAACATCTAACTGTATTTTCTATAATATCTATTTAAATGTATAATAAGCAGATCAAACTTAAAATACCCAATCAGAACTTGCAATGATCCTTTGAAAACCCACATATTTCTTACCAATCTTCTATTTACCAGTTTCACCATCTGCTCAGTTGTTCAACCTGCAAATTGAAAAGTAATGTGTTGATTTGTTACTTGTTTTATTTTATTTTTAATATCTAACCTCCAGTCATTCAGTAAATCCTCTAAGCACATCTATATTATTTTCCAGATTGGAGGATCTATCTTTACTGCTAAAATCTAGCCTGAGCCACAGTAAACTTGTATCTGGATATAGCAATAAATTCATAACTAATCTTCCTATAACCAGGCTGGTACTTTATAGCTCAATTTGGGTTTCCCAAACAACAAATGTGACTATGTCACTCTTTGATTAACATCTACTGACAACACTGATGCACTAGAAGCTTACAACTGATATTGGAATAAAATGCAAATCCCTTTTGACTGAAAAGAACAAAATAATCTGACTCATCACTATTTACTTAACATCAGTTTCCAACCCTTTCCTTTCTGTCCCTCTGTCTCAACCACCTTACTGTGATAGTGTGAGTAATGGGCCCCAAATTTGCATATGTCCTAATCTTTTTAACTTGTGAATGTTACCTTGTGGGGTAAACATAACTTTGTGGCTATAATTAAATTAAGGATCTTGAGATGGGGTAATTATTCTGGATTATCTGAATGACTCATAAGGGCAATCACAAATGTCCTTATAAAAAGGAGGCAGACACAGTGTAGACCACAGAAGAAAAGAAGATCATATGACCATGGAAATGGAATCTGGAGTGTTGTGGCTACAAACCAAGGTGTGCTCGTAGCCACCAGAGCTGGAAAAGGCAAGGCCAACACCAAGGAATGGATTCTTGCTTGGAACCCCTAAAGATAGTGCAGCTTAGCTGACAAATTGATTTTAGCCCAGTGACTTCAGACTTTTGGCCTCTAGAACTCTGAAAGAATACTGTTCTGTTGTTTTAAAACACTAAATTTGTAGTAATTTGTCACAGTATCCATAGGAAACTAATACCCTTACCTTCTATTCCTTTTTCAAGCAGTTCACATTTATTTCTTTGATCTTAAATGTTTTCATTCAGTTCTTTACATAGATGGCTCTTTCTCATTGATGAGATCACAGCTCAAAACCTTCCTCTCAAAAAAGCTTTTCCTAGCCATCCTTGATAAGCAACATCTGTCTCCCAAACACCTTCCATCACAGGAATCACTAGGCTTTCCCTTTTCATTCTTTTTTTTTTTTTTAAGATTTTATTTATTTATTTGTTAGAGAGAGAGAGAGAGAGAGAGCACAGGCAGACAGAGTGGCAGGCAGAGGGAGAAGCAGGCTCCCTGCCAAGCAAGGAGCCCGATGTGGGACTCGATTCCAGGACGCTGGGATCATGACCTGAGCCGAAGGCAGAGGCTCAACCCACTGAGCCACCCAGGCGTCCCCCTTTTCATTCTTAAGAATGTGTCTTATAGGGGCACCTGGATGGCTCAGTGGGTTGAGCCTCTGCCTTCGGCTCAGGTCGTAATCTCAGGGTCCTGGGATCAAGCCCCACATCGGGCTCCCTGCCCAGCGGGGAGCCTGCTTTCCCCCTCTCTCTGCCTGCTTCTCTGCCTACTTGTGATCCCTCTCTCTGTCAAATAAATAAATATAGAAAAAAAAAAAAAAAAAGAAGAATGTGTCTTACACTTAGTGTGCCTTACCTGCCATGCATTCAATGCCTGTCTTCTCCCACAAGAATGTAAGATCTTGGTGATCTACAGTTTTAACTGATTAAACTGTTTTAAAACAAGTTAATCTTACTTTCTGAAATATTGTTCTCAGAACAGGTTATTGAATGATGAATAAAAATGGGTTCACTGAGACTATGTCTATTTCCTGCTTTTCCCCTAAAGATTGGTTTTGCTTAATAATATTCATTACAGAAACATTACTAAGAGTATTTTGTGATTATATATTTCTTACCCCACTTAACTCTTCCAATTATTGCCGCCATCTAAGGATTGATTTAAGAAAAAAATAAATAAGAAACAATTATATGCACTGCCTTCTGCAGCATTAATGAAATTTTAAATTTCTTCTATGAAATATAACACAATTATGCATTTCTTTAATTACAATCTTGTATTATTTGTTTTTATAGGAAGCTCATATAAACAACCATTGATATTGTTGTTCAAGTAATGAAAATTCTAACTCCCTCCTATGAGGTTTTTTCTTTTTTTTATTTCAATCTAATTTGTTAAGTGATATATTTTGTTTTTCTTTCTCCCTGTTATTCCTCTTCTCCTATCTTAAGACTTTTCATAATATTCACTCCTGGGATATACAAAGCAAATGAACTTAGTTAGATTAGCACTTGCTACCTTGTAAAAAACGCAAGTATAACGTATAGTATGTACTAGGTTTGATTGGGGATGGAGAGATCGGGGGGGGTGTTAAGGGCCTTTAAGCAAATATGAAATGAGATATTTTTTTCTTCCCTGACTTGGAAGAGGATAGAGATCTGCATGTCTTTCTACCAGACAGCAACTACATAGATAACATCAGGTGTTCTCTGGCATCATCAAGTTTCTCTGGCCCCATGAGTTACTCCAAAATAGAAGATTATCAGAACTTGATAGGAACTTTCCAGATGGTTCAATACGTTTCTTGGTAGTAGTCAGTAGAGACTGGTCATGGTGATTAAAGAAGCATCAAAGTACTTTGGAGATATGTATAATAATCTAATATTTTTGTATAGTCCTTAAGCATAATCATAACTGGGGTTGAATTTCCCATCAGCTCATTACAATGTAGTTTTTGAATTAAAGAAAGTGTATTTTCTAGTAAATCTAAGAGCAAATGAATCATTTATGAGAGCAGAGTCTGAATTAACATCAAGTGGTAAGTCGAAGCTCAAATTTTATGCATCAACTGAAGTTGTAGAAAGCATCTGACATTTGAAGGTCATATAAGAAAGAATCTTCAAAAAACAGAGACTGCTTTACATATATTTACACAAGATTGAAAGAACTGCGTATTTCTCTATAGAGGTTGAAAGTTTAGAGGATAGTGGAGATTGCTGTGTATTCAACTGCTTCTTATTATTTGTGACCGTTTCTTGCTTCATTACCTTTCTTTAGAAAGAGATAATAAATGCAAAATCTTCTGTCAAAACTCAATCTTCATTCTTACATTACTCATACCTGATTTCAGCATAAATGTCATGCACTATGTAATGTGCATTTTTCAATAGAGTTGAACAGTCTTTTTTTTTTTAATTGAGAGAAAACATACCTAGTTGTATTTTTCCTTCCCAAAGCCACCCAATCTTCTTTCTGATGTGAACATTATACACTCTGTGAAATACAGTTCTTATATGCATAATAAAATACAAAGACATTGTAAGGAAACAGTGGGAAGCTTTCTGGGTACCAAAACATGCTACCCAGAAATATAACTTATTTAAAAACTCCCACATAGGAACTATGGCAGCAACTTGCTCAATGGACCTTATTGTCTGTTCAAAAGTGCTTGTCTTGTCTGTCCAAAAGTACTTGTACCCACATTGTGAATTCAATAATGGACTACAATTAATTCTTCCCAAACAACCATTGTGTAACTGTTTGCACATCTTTATGAGAAATTCATCTTATGGAGAAAATTGGAATTCAATATTTAAAACATTTGAAAGGAGAAAGTCAATAAAGTGATAAAGATGAGATGGATGGTAAGACAAAAGTAGTGACCCTGAGTCTTCATAGGTTGAGTTTGTGCAATGTTGCATAGCAGCTTATTGAGAAGGGCTTTTAAAAGGTTATTATTCTATTCTACTGGAAGTATTGAGAAACCTTTCTTTTTTTTTTTTTTTTTTTTGACTGAAAGTTTTTAACTCTCAATTTTTCCTATATGGTGGTTTCTTCAATTTCTCAACATCGATATAGTACATTATGATGTGTTTGCTCTTGCTCAGCAGTTCTGTGACTAGGATATGATCTACTTGAAAATCTACTCTTCTAATATCCAGGCGCAGTATTGGTGAGAGATGATCTTGCACCATCTCCATATGATGTAAACAGCCAGGAAAACAAGTCTGGGTAGAATTTATTTCCTTACAGGAAATGGAGAAGAGCAGGAATTACACAATGGAAGCCAAGATTATTCAATCTAACAGACATATGACTGCAGGATGTTTTTAAATAAAAAAGTAACTTGATCCACTGGAAATGTGAAAATTACCAAAAAAGCAATCACATGCGTTGGTTTATTTGATAAACCCTGATGTATTTCACCAATCTTCTGTAGTTAACATCTGTAATCTACTCTCTACAAACTCCCTGATGACCCCATTCATGCTCTAACATCCCAACATTCACCTTTGCTCTTTCTACCTCAAGGACACCCCCCTTTCTCTCTATGCTCTTGAATATCCCATCCACTAAATTTGTCTTCCGTTTAGAAGTCCTCCTCCCTCAGCTTGTTTTCTAAACTCCCACGAGGCTGCTGAAGATCTTCACTATTCCTCTTCATGCAGATATCTGCCTAACTTTCTCAACGGCAAATAGTAGTTTTTGGATCTAATTGTTTCAGAAGGGAAGGGAAGGGAACAATAAAGAAGAATAGATAAAAGTCAAGATCTTGTTTTCGGTGCTTCAAAATGATCCTGAGTTTTTAGATGAGTAAGAAGTAGCAATAACTAGATGTAAGAATAAAGCAGTAACAATGGTTGGAACCAAGGCTAACTGACATATGTAAATAATGGCTAGTCATTCTTCATTTCCATTTAGTTGATTGTGTATGTGTTGATTTTTTTGTTGTTGTTTTCTGCTTAATGATTTGTTTTATTGATGACTATTCCCTTGATTAATTATATGTGCTATTTACACCAATGAGAATGCTTGGCATCCAGGATGGAGGGTAAAAAATTTGATAAGTTAGTGGAATAGACATGTAAACTTAGGTCAACAATATTAATCAGACTAACAAGATAAGGATAAGTAATACAATTTAGTAGTGGAGTGGAGCAAAGGAAAAATGGACCAGCCAAAAAAAGAATCATATAGTCAAATATATATTGGCAAATAATAAAGATATCCTATGGCAGTACTTACATGTAGGACCAAGACACAGGTGAGTATTGGGAGGAGGGAGAGAGAGGACAATGAGGAAGGGAGACAGTGAAAGAGAGTGACAGACAGACTCATTCTTTATCTTTAATCTCAATTCAGTTTAAGAATTCTTGGTTATCAATATTTGCCAGAATAGAAAAGTAATGTTATTCAAAATATTTTAGATATATCATAAACTCCACCGATCATTCTGATCTCATATACCAAATCAATGGTGAATTCATGTTCCATCTTCATACTTAAGAATCTTTAATGAATTTAACTCTGCATTTTTCTGCTGAATGAGTTGCCATAGGAGTAGATATCATCATCAAGATGTTCTAAAATCATTAACACTTTTTATTTGGATATCCACCTACTCATGAGATGCACTGGTTTCACTTTTTCTTTTGGTGTTTTTTTTTTTTTTTTTCTTTTGGTTGTTTCCAAAGCTCACTTCAATATTATAAATATCTGCAATTTATTCACAGATTATTAAATCACTACATCACTTAAATTTGAATAAATTTAAATTATATGCTTGGGAGAGGAGGATGTTTGTCTGATTATTGAATATTATGTCTCATTCCTTCCTTTTGTTTTTGAGAATGAGCAAGCTATATCTAATATCTCAAAGTTGTCTTGCTCTATAACTAAGATTTAATCTAAGTTTTCAACATAAAGAAGAGATATAGATTTATTGAACTGATCTTTGGTTTAATTGACATGACACTCACGGAGTGGTTTAATATTTGTATCACATTTATTAAAACCAACATTATATTAAAATAACACTACACTTCAGCTAATTTTAACTCCATAAGATATGACTTAATATAAGGAAAAATAATTGAAAAAATACTGAGTATTTTTTAAGAAAAATATAAATATTAAAATAATCATTTGGATAAAAGTCAGATAACATGTATGATGAGCTCAGGCATGACATTAAATAGCAATATTTAGAACAAATAATTCTGGCTATTAATTTCCATCTGTGAGAAATTAAAACGTTGAAATGAGTTATCCCCAAGACTCCTTCAGCTTCAGAATTCTTTGATTCCTTTTTATTTACTTATTTTTTCTTCCTCCACCTCCTTTCATTAACTGAAGCTTCTTTTATACATAACAAAAAAAGACTACTCTAATTTTCTCTTTTCCTTTGGATCTATCTCTAGCTTTCTAATACTGTTTATCAAGGTTACTTCCACTAATATTGTTTTTGTGCATGTGTGAAAATGAAAACAGAACACACTTCCTAATACTTAATGTATTATTCTATTATTCTTTGCTACAATAACCCTGCATAATGAACCACTTCTCAAATTCACTAGTTTCCCTCTGGTGGCCAGATGACTCAGCTCTCCTGTCACATCTAGTGCATAGAGCCATTTGATTAGATTTATCTCTCAGTGTGGGCATTTTCAGGGATGAAGTAAAGTTCCAGAATTCCAGTTTTTGGTTCAGCATGTAAGGAGCTTGGAAGTCACCACTCTGTTGTCACAACAAGTGGAAAAACTGAACAAACAAAAATTACCAATTCTTCTTAGCTCTGTAAGAGAAATTAGGTCACAAGGCCATCTGCTGTCCCCCAAATCAGAGAGACCAACAGGGGGATACAAAGAATTATACCTTACTAGAACAGAAACCCACTAGCAGTAAGCTCCATGGGAACCAATGCCAAAGCAGGAAAACTTGAATCATAATTGATTAATATCTGCAGTCTCAGTGTGAAGAAGTCTGAAAGATAAAAACTCCAGGAAAACAAATATCTACATAGGAGTGCAGTCAAAGAGAGGAGATACACTTTTGTGAATTTTACCTTGTGGGACTCCACTGGATCTCACAGCTAATACCTGAAAAAAATCTCATGCTTCTTCTGGCAGAGGGAAGAGAAAGAAACCATTTTGAGATAAGCCATAGCATTCTATTCTAAACAAGATTTGCTCTCAGGAGAAACTGTTTCACCAGAACTTAACCTGCTGACCTTGCATCAGAACCTAATTGACTCAGGTGAAGGGAAATACCAACCTTGGCTTTTTCTAGATTCCCATGTAGGAGAAGAGAAATAGATGATTCCAGCCCACCATTGTCCTAAGTTGTGTGTGGAGGTAGGTAACACTGAGATGCACTAGTGAAGTGCGGAGTCTAGGGACACAGACTCATTAGAAGATTGAGACCTAATCATAGGGGTTAAGAATGCTTCCCCACTCCCCATGCCATACTACTACATTGCTGAAGGACAATTCATAGTAGTTCCTTTACCTATATATCATGTCAGACTACTGAGAGAAAATTATAAGACATACTAAAGGGAAACATCACAGAACAAGCATCAGAATGAGACTCAGATGCAGAAGAGTTATTGGAATAACCAGACCAGGAATCCCTGATGCTGGGCTGGATCCCAGGACGCTGAGATCATAACCTGAGCCGAAGGCAGAGGCTTAACCCACTGAGCCACCCAGGCACCCTAGAAATGAATGTTTTTGATGGTAATATTTTAGACTGGATACAGTTGAGCAAAGAATCTCTGAGTTCCCGTCTCTTGAGCAAAGAGAAAAAAAGTGAAAAAAAGAACAGAATATGTAATAATTGTGAGACAATTGCAAAAGGTGTAACATACGTGTAATGGGAATACTAGAACAAGAAGAAAGGAACAGATAATATATTTGAGACAGTGTGGTTGAGAATTCCCTCAAATTGAGGGAAACCACACCAACCCACAGATCCAGCAAGCTCAGAGATAAGTGGGGAACAAACAAACAAACAAACAAACAAAAAATAAGATTAAGTGTAAAAACCAAACAAACAAAAAAACTGCTACATCTAGGCATCTTATTTTCAACTTACAAAGTTAAAGAAAACACCTTGAAAGAATTCAGAAGGAAAAAAAAGAAAAAGAAAAAAGAAAAACCCACCTTACTTATAGAGGAGCAATGGTAAAAGGAATTCCCCTCAGAAACCATGTAAGCAAATAGAATATTTAATGTTGAGAGAGAATAAAACGAAACAAAACAAAACAACCAAATTCATTAGCTTTTGATGCCTCAGTACTTTTATGTATATCTATATTGTCTTAATATAGGCTTTAATACAACATTTAACATAGACTTAATCTGATATATAATCTTTAATATAGACATCAATAAAAAGTCTTATTACATTTTAACCTTATCCTTATAGGTCACTGTTTCAAAATGAATCTCCTACAAAATGTATTATCTATTCTACCCATATTTCCCTATTTAATGCCATTCAATACTTTCAAAAAGGAAACAAGTTGTTGAATATTATGTGCAGGTTTTTTTTCTTCATTCATAATTTCCACAACTTAACTGTTTCATATAAATACCGATTTCATGTTCTGTGCATACATTGCCCCCCTACTTTGGGAAAGCACATTAGTATTAGAACAACCACTTAACGGGTATCACCTCTTTAATCAACCCTTCCCTGAATTTTCTATGACCTTAGAAACTCTCCTCCAAACCATAAGAGACTTTTAATTATAGAGAACGAATTGAGGGTTGATGGAAGGAGGTGAGTGGGGGATGGGCTCAATGGGTGATGGGTTTTAAGGGGGCACTTGTGAAGAGTACTGGGACTTATATGTAAGTAAGTAACGAATCACTAAATTCTACACCTGAAACCCATCATACCATATATGTTAACTAACTGGATTTTAAATAAAAAGTTGTAAGAAAAAGGAGCTCTCTTTCCTTCTTCGTAATTCTATATCTTATAAATTTTTACATTATGTCTGGAAAACCTAAGCATTGCTTTTTTCTTTTTTTTTTAATGTCTACCTCTCACACCAAAAGAAGGAAAAAAAAAAAAAGAACAGATAGTGACCTTTTTGCACGGTATTAGTGTTTCTATTTCTAGAGGCTTTACTTGTTAAATAGTGAATACTTATTAAATGATTTATTTTTGTGGAATCTGAAGTACATGCTATGCCTTTACAAAACCTAAAAAAAAGATTTCACTCATTTTTAAGGTAATAGTTAAAAAATGCAATGTCTGAATCAAGTTCTAATATTCACTGCCTATTTTTTTTGAAAAACATCACTTTTCCCTTAGGATTTTCTATAAATAAACAAAATGCATACATTTTCAATAAGTTCAGTTTATCCTTCAGACTCTGATTATAGCACAGTGAGACAAAATTCTCTAATATCAAACTTTTCCTAGGAATTTCAAGAAGAAAATATGCTAAGTTGCAAGAGCACAAGTGAAGCTACTGCATTTATTTGGAATATCATACAAATAGAAAATCAAAGCTTAATTACCATTTATTTTGATAGCACTGCTTATAGTAGCTCTGACAGCAGTAAAAGAGATTTTCATTGTTAGCAATAGAAATCCATCTGAACACATGGAATAACTTTTGCTTTCTTGTTTATTAGATTTGCCCTTGTTAGACAATACTATTTCCATTTATATGTTCTTATTTTCTGTCAAAATATTGATTAAATCATTCTGATACCATGGATAAAATTTTAAAACCATCCCTCAATGTCCATTTTATGGATTGAATAATACATCAGTAAAACAGAAAACTCTGCATGACTTCAGGTCTGTCTTATTTAAGGAATGTGCCTTTGATTACAAGTGTGGTTATGGCTTTGTGTTGGCATAATGGAAAGGAGGGAGTTTGACCTAACTTTAGTCCCAACTCTCTTAAGCATCGATACAGGGAAAACATATAGGGAAAGTTAAAGAAAACTTTCCAACTATTTCCCAGCCCATAACACCCACTCTGGATCTTTCCAAGACACTTAGAAAAGTATTACTCTAAAACTGGCACTTCTGTTCATACTGTCCCATAACTTCTGAATTGATTCAAAAGTTTAACCCTGTATCATGTAGAATCATGGGTTCCAATTCAAATCATTTTTATTTGGTATAAAGGAGACACAAAACACTTGCCTTTGCTTGTTTTGTTGGTTTTTATGTTATTTTTGATCTATAGTATAATTGGATTGCATGCTATTTTTTAAGTGACAATCACAAAAGATTTATTTTATGTTGAAATTATAAATTCTCTAGCCTGGAAAAAAAAAGCATTGAATTATTTGGTAAATCCATATACCCTTCCCCTGTTTGTGAATTGTTTCTGCAGTGCTTCCTGAATATTTTGAACATTAAGCCATGTTTCACATTTTGTCTTAGTAACCCATCACCATGTTTCGAGTGCTTTCAGAATACAGGCTACTGAAATCATTTCTCTGAGGCTGCACTATAATTACTGTAAGCAGTCATTATGGCCATAGTCTGCAATGGACAGTCAGGTTTATTAAGTTATTTTAATGTATTTTGTTTTTATTTTTTTGCTACTTCTTTCCAGATTTTGCTTGTGTTATTATGTGTATGGTACAAAGCAGCTGGTCATATTAAATAAATTGGCTTGCTACCAACATGTATGTGTTAAATTATATAGAAATATAAAATTATATATTTTATATAAAGATTATATATATATGTATGTATACATATGTGTATATTAAACTGCTGTATTTTCACATGGTCTTTTCATACCTCCCCCACTCCCTTTACTACACAGACAGTTAATATAAAACTGTGAGAGTAGAATGTTATCTAGTGAATATTTTTTGTTTGTATTATCCCTCTTTTTAAAATGTGTAAGTGACAATATTATTAAAATTTTGC
>RCUC01094948.1:0-13501 GCA_003697995.1 Taxidea taxus jeffersonii | reverse complement strand
GTGGCTTTCGTTTTAGCTACAAAGCACGGAAAACATCCTGCCAACATTGTTCCTGATTGCATTCATCTCAGTTCTCACATGCAACATGGGAACTACTGTCTGAGGCAACAGCGTCCTCCTGGTCCCATGAATGACACACACAGGGCTGGTTTGGGCCCAAGTCTTACCAAGCTCATCCTTTCAGAGAACAAGAAACCCGGGGCAGAGGCAAACCCAAGGATGGGGTGGCTTTGAGAACATGGGGCCAGTGAAGGCACCTGGAGCTGGGGAACGCAGGCCCACTCCCTAAGGTGCAGAAGAAGGAGGCCAGAACCAGCCTCAGGGACACGGGCACCGGCCATGCAAGGGTCCTGCACTGGGGGCGGCTCCGGTGAAGCAGGCGGCACCTGCCCCTAGGACACCTGCCTGGTCTGCACAAGGAGCCTAGGGCCCAGCTACAGCTGGGGGGGTGGGGGCAGGCCTCTAGTCTTCAGAAGGTGGCCAATGGGCATCCCTGATAGAAAGGTCAGAGAACTGAGAAGAGACGCAGACAAGGAAACTCAAAAACAGAGAGTGGGGAGGTATGGGAACGTCTGGCTGAGAAGGGAGGGGAACCTGGCCAGCATTACCCTGTTGAGTCAGGTGACCACACTGTCCTCGGTTGCCCAGGACATTCCTGGTTTTAGCACTGAAACTCATGCATCCCGGCAAACCAGAACAGTTGGCCTCCCCACGGCCAGACCACCCTCTGCCTAGAGCCCCACAGTGCTCTTTGAGACGGGCCTTGGAAATCTCCCTCCCTTCCTGGACACCTGGGGGATTTCTGAAATAACTACCTGTAGCTGCATCACCTCCCCATCAGGTGTCTACCACCAGTTGGCGATGACCGTGGTTAATCCAAAGGGAGGAAAGGTAGAACAGCAAATAGTTAAGCAGGCTAAGAGCGGCACAGAAACCATGTCCTTGTTTCTGATCTCATTGGTCTATCTGCCCCATTCTCACTTCTGCCAACTCATCCTCCCCTGGGACTTCTGAGTGACCCTCCCAAACCCCAAATCTGCCTATGCCTTCTGCTACAGGCTCTCTGTTACCCTTGGAACCGAACCTAACCTTCGGCTTGGCCCTCAAGGCCTTCTGAGACCAGCTTCAGCAGTCCCTCTGGCCTCCTCCTGCCTTGTACACATGTCCTCCTTGATGGCCGTCTCAATTCCCCAACCCGGCCATGCTCACTCACACCTCCAGGCCTCTGCACAGGCTCGTCCTTCAACCTCAAATGCCCTGGGCTCCCCTCGATCCTTACCCTGCCACTTACCTACTCAAATTATTTGCCTACTCAGGAAAGCCTTTATTTTTTCCTTCCCTGTCCCCTGTGGGTAGGACCAGTCACTCTATTTGGCCTCCCACAAAGCCCAAGCCCCCATTCACTGCATTACAATTATGTTCACATGTGTTACAACCTGTAACAGGCCTATCGGGTAACAGGATGGACTCTAATTTAACTCTGTCTTTCCATCAAGGGCATGGTTCTGGGCACCCAGCAGGCATACAAGAGGTGTCTGTTGGCCAACTGGTGGACTGACTGACCAAGCCTACTTCCCGCAAACCCTTCCATGTGAGACTGTATTTTCCTCCAAGGTTTTAGCCATTACAAACGACAGACAGGATGCCTCTTTGAGTTGCCAAATGCTCATCTCAAAGCTTCCAGTTTCATCTAGCAGTGTGTGCCACCAGTGGGATGAGCCTCACACCGTGTCTGTCAAAGCAGCTTTCCTACTGTGGATTTACTTTCCAATGCAACTGCGTGCCTTCCAGTTGGAAGAAGGATACAGCCACGTCTCCAGCCTGCCCTCTAACATCCATCACCGGCCGGCGGCGGCGATGTGACTATCGTCTTCCCAACCTGATTTTTCTCCGCCATAATACAAGCCCAGTGAGCCATACAATCATGGTGAATTCCCTATCAGTTCAACATCCTATGCAATTTTTCAGAGAATATGATTCTATCTGAAAATAAGTGCAACAGTCTGGAACTCATTTTTCCCCAGTGCCTAACTTTCGGCTTCCTATAAATACCAGAGGGCCTTCCGGGCGGTGACACAGCTTCAGCCTTATCAGACAAGCATCGCTTATGACTCTGCCTTGAGCGGTGTCAGAGGTACTGAGAATTTACCCATCTTATTATGGCATTGCTAAAAGGGTCTCGGGCACTTTCTGCTGGGCCTGAAGTTGTGTCAATATCAATGTCGGGAATGCCTCAGACTAAAACAAGTGTGTGTGTCTGTTTGTGTGTGTGTGTGTCTTTACATTTGTGTAGCTGAGGAAGGAAACAAAAAGGAGAATTGGACTCCTCCAATAAAGTAATCCAGTTCCCAATAGATCAAGAAAAAACAGATGTGCCTTAGTTATATTTTGCTCTGTAACAAATTACCCCAAAACTTAGCAGTTTAAAATAACACGTGTTTCTTATCTCACAGTTTTGGTGTTTCAGGAATCTAGGCACAGCCTAACTGGGTCCTCTGCTTTAGTATCTCATATGCCTGCAATCAAGATGTTGGCTGGGGCTGTGGTCTCATCTGAAGGCTTGGCCAGAGAAGGATCTGCTTCTAAGCTCACTCAGATGGCTGTTGGCAGGATTCTCTCAAGGGCTCTTGGACTAAGGTCTTGTTCTTCACGTGTCGGAGCTTGGAGGCCTCCCCTAGTTCCTTGCCCCGTGGTCCTCTCTATAGAAGATCACACAAGTCAGCCTGCTTCATCAGACTGAATACGGAAGGGAGCAAGAAAAAGTGCCAGCAAAGAGAGATCGCTACCAAGATGGAAGTTACAGTCTTTTTTCTTTTTTCTAAAGAAGTAACATCCCAGAACTTCTGCCTTATTTTATTCTTTAGAAGCAAGGCTCTAGGTCCAGCCTACCCTAGAAGGAGAGGGGTTACACACAAGGGCACGAATGCAAAAAGACAGGGATTATTAGGAACCATGGTGAAGACTGCCTACCACAGAAACACCCAACAAAACCCCAGAAAAGTATCATCCCAGACTCTTGTCTAAAACCTGCCACATAAGAGTATTTGGGAAACTCACTGATATATGTTTTAGCAAATATTTAATGACTACCCACTCTGGGCCCAGCACTGCTCTCAAAGGCAGGTGAATAAAACATTAAAAAAATCCCTGCTCTTGCAGAACTTATTTTCTAATGGAAGGAGAAAGACAGTAAACAATAAAACCAACATGTTCGATGGTGCTAACTGCAGTGAATCAAACAAAGCAAGGAAAGGAATGCCAGAAAGGGGTGAGGGTTGCAGGTTGAAATAAACAGCATGCAGGAAAGGCCCCAGTGAAAAGGATCAGGAAACAAACCACCTGGCTACCTGGGAGAAGAGCATTCCAGACAGAAGCTGCAGGCGCAAAGGTCCTGAGGCAGGAATATAAATCAGTGGGGGTGCAGTGGCATACGTGAAAGCAAATGAGAAAGAGTAGTAGGGATGATGGAAGAACAGTGTGAGGGCCAGATCAGGCAGGCATTCGTAAGAACTCTGGCTTTTATGCTTACGTAGATAAGCGGCTCCTGGAGAGCTTGGGACAGAGGAGCAACATAGAAGTATCTTGTGGCTTAACAGAGCTCCTCTGACTAGTGGGCAGAAACAAATTTTAGTAGAGTGGCAAGGGCGGAAAGAGAAAAAAAATCAGTTAAGGGCCGCCACTCTAGTCTACATGAGAGCTGATGACAGTTTAGTCCAGGGTGGTGGCAACAGGGATGAGAAGGTTGGATTCTGGTATTATGGAAAGAAAAAAATTAGCAGTAACTGTTAGGTTTTGGTCCTAATAACAACAAGAATGGGACTGAATATTGAAGGAAAAACAAGTTGAAAAGTGAAGGTCAGGGGACGCCTGAGTGGCTCAGGCAGCTGAGGGTCCAGCTTTTGGTTTTGGCTCAGGTCGTGATCTCAGGGTGGCGAGATCAAGCCTGGTGAAGGGCTCCAAACTCAGCAGGGAGTGTGTTTGAGATTCTTTCCCCCTCTTTCAATCCCTCTCCCTCTGTTCCTGCCCCAACTCACACTCTCTAAAATAAATAGATAAAATCTTAAAAAGGAGGAGGAGGAGGAGGTGGAGAGGAAGTAATGAAGGTTAGGACCTCAATTTAGGGTATGGAGGAAAAAAAACCCACACAAAACAAAGGAGACGATGAGACCTAGAGTCAGAGACCCTGAGAGCGAGGCTCAGCCCCACCTGAGTGACCTGCACGGCTCACACAGCACACTGGCCTCCAGGATCTCGCCTTAACCTGCAAATGCCCAAGCCCTGACAAGTTGCGCACTTAGCCAGCAGCCTGATCCCGTGCAGTGGAACTGCCTGCTTTACGTATTATGTGTGCCTATCAAGCTCCTCTATAAAAACTCACTGTCTTACTGCACAGGTAAATGAAAAAAAACTATTCCAAGAGGATAGACAACTCAAAGCTGCACACGATATGCACCAACTGTGTGCAAGGCACTATCCCAGGCATTGTTCCTATGTTATCTACATGTATACACAGGCCCAGGGCTCACAGGCTTTCCCCTGGCTCACAGTTTCCGTGGCTCTTGGGTTCCCTGGCAGTGGACTGTGACCGTTTTCCCCACGTATGCCTGTGTTGCTCTACATTAAGCTTCCCAGAAACAGGAGCCAAGTCTGGGATGCTTCTTAGTACTGCAGTTACCATGAGCAACCCAGCCTCTGCTGGCATACTTTCAGTGATGGGAACCTCACTACCCCATGAGGCAGCCCACGCCATCATTACAGCAAGTTGCTGGAAAGCCCTCCTCTATTACTATCAGCCAAACTCTGATCCTACAGTTTCTATTCACTGGCCCCATTTCACCTCCTGGAGCCACCAGGGAAAATTTCCTCCCCCTTCCAAACCACAAGCTTTCAGAGAGTTGAGAGCAACTCTTAAAGCATCATCTGATGCCAACAATAGCAGCTCCAGCTAAAAAATCTGAATCACATTTTATGAACCACACTTGATAAAAGTGTTTTCACAAACATTATCCACTGGCCGTCCTTAATGGCTAGAAGTTACATATTATGTAACTGTCAGTACCAAATAAGACAATGAATGGGAAAACCCTTGGTAAAATCTGTGGGGATTTCACTCTGTATTATTATTGCCATTCTGCAGATGAGCATGTTGAGGCTCAAAAAGGTTAAGTGACATAAAGAAAAAATACCAATAACTAGTGTTAAGAGATTAATTTTTCAGAAAAGTGGTAAAATTATGACTCTCATACAGACACAGAATGAACCTGTGATGATATTTTATTCTACCATGAATTTTGATTTTCTTTTCTTCTCAATTCTTTGTCCTGTCATTAATTTTGACTTCTTCTATCACTAATCAGTAAAGATTACAAAGATACTTCAAATGGCTCAAAAGGAAACCTAAAGTAAAGCCACAACCATAGACTGAGAAATATTCACATGGACGTGAAGGTCAAAGTGGCTTTGGGGAGGTTGCATGGGTTGGGGGAACCTCCCCCTGATATAACAGAATGTGCATTATCAGTTACTTAAAACTCACAGGTTATCAATTAGGTTCCATAAAATCAAAATCAGATGGCCCAGAGGGGTGTCCTCTAGAGCCAAGAGCCCAGGCAATTACCATTTCCTACCCAGGCCCCAATTTCCTCCCCATTTTAGCCCAGTCAGGATCCGTGAACTTTTTCTTGATGACTCCTTCCACTTCCTCACAGTGTTCTCTAAGGAAAGCTGTTTCAAACTTTCACTGACCCTGATGCTTCTGAAGCCCCAGCCATAAAATGGTGAGACCTTAAATTGCTGGCAGGATGTGAGAGAGGGAGCAGAGGGCTCTGAAGGAGAGAGACCAGCAAGAACACTCAGCCTCTGGCTCTGTGCATTTGCCCTGCAGCCTATTTCTCATGCAGTAACAGGGGCTGGGGGTTCGCAGCCTGCTGCCCTGCCCCCACGCTGCTCAGAGAGGCCTCCCTTGTGCAGCCAAAGGAGGTGAGGAGGTTCTTGCTGGTTGGAGTTTTTCACAAAGTCTATGGTGTTTCAATAGCCTCTTTGTTCTCTCTCTCTCAATAGTTCCTGTGTCTTAAGAAAATACAAATTTTCATTCTTCCTACTGCATTAGTTTGGGGGGGGGGGAGAAAGAAAGAAAAGATACCAATTAAAAAATAAAGTTCTGAAGCGTAAGAACAGCATTTATAATAACTTCACACAGGGCTAACCCGCACTTACTGCTGGCAGTTTAAACAGAAGATTCCTTGAGAGGTGAGCAATAAAGAAACCATTTAGTACTTGCTCTCCAGAGATGCTTTTATCAACTCGCTTGCCCCCTTAATCATCGCTGGTCTCTGTCAAATCCATAGAGAAGACACACCAAGCAGCTCTCGTACGTTTGCATGGGTCAGACCTCTTATTAAATGAGTTTTCCCCAAATGGCAATGCTTAGTGTACTCTGATGGCAAATGCTTAAATATTTCATCAATTTCAATGGGATGTCAATTTCTCCTGCCAGGCAAGATGACCTTCTAGGCTAATCTGGGGTGAAGGAGGGAACCAAGTCCACAGTAGAGTGTGACTCTCAATAGAGAAGGCTTTGATTCCAGGTGTTGCTCCTTCCCACTCCTTCCATTTCCGCTCATGTTTCTGCCAACATAGGCTCAGAAATTGGAAAGGCTGGATACCCTCTTCTCCTTTTCTTTTCTCCTCCCTTCCTTCTCAAGAACAGGGTCTGTCCTGTTAATCTCTCTGTCTAGTGTCTAGCTTAGTACTTGGCCCAAATTTGATGTTGAGATGATGGTTATTCATCAAACTGAGCTAAATCTACCCATTAGATTTCTCATGCACTCATCAACTATTTCCTTGATACCTACTATGAGCTACATTTTCAATGAAGAGCTGGGGCCATGGCAGTGAATCAGGGAAGGTTTTGATTTTCAAAAGGCTTACCCTTTAGTAAGACAAAGGTAATAAACTAATAAGGTGACTTAACCCCAAATATCACCTTCCCAGGGGATAGTACTTATCACTTTAGGTCTACCAATGAGGAACAGAGGCTCAAAGTTGCTTCAGGACCTGGTTGACTGCAGTGACTTCTTAACCAGTCTCCATGCTTCACGTTGGTAACTCTCCAGTTACAGTAACTCTCCCAAGTCTTCATGAAACGCCCTGTGAAGAGGTCACTCCCTGAGAGAGCAGGAAAAGATTTAAACCTCACAGGCTACTCTCCTGTGCCCTGCTTGGCTATGAACTCTTTGAGCTCAGAGAGGGAACTGTTGGCAATAATGCTTCTCTGAGTGGAAAATTATGCTGAAGTCGGAAAAGGCCATGTGGCTATCACAAAGAGGAGGCGACACGAGCCTAGGCATGATGTACTCCAACAGCACCAGCACGGCCTTCCGGGGCCCCCTGTGGTTGGAATACTAAAAGGCACAATCCAGGGGATGTCTGAGACCCCACGAAAGCAACCCTTCTTTACCACAGAGCAATTGAGAAGACATCCTTCCCACCCAAAACAACAAAAGATGACAGTCTACAAAGGAATGGGGGCAGGAACAAAGGGCTGAGCCTGTGAGAAAGAACACTGGGGCTGCAGAAACACTGTGACCATGGGTGGAGTGAAACACAGGCCACTCGCGGGGGCCACTGTCCTGAGAAGTCAGGGTACAGAGACCAGAGAACGAAGGTACACTGGAGCGTGTGCAGATGCCAGCCCCACGACACCCTGCAAACAGAAATGGGTAGGATATGTCCACGCTGGCTCGGGAGGGACAAGAGAGTCATGCAGGCACTCAGCCAATGAGAGCAAAGATGGGTCATCTCCCCACCCACCCCAGTCACAGCTCCCCAAGAAGAGCATGTGCAAGTCGATGGAAGAACCCAGGTATGTATGGTATTTCAAGACAGGGTGTGTACAAGACTTCGCCCCAGAGAAGCCTTCCCTGACCGACCCCATCCAACAGCAGAACAGGTGGGCACCCTAGAGCGCCCAGAGAGGTGGGTGACTCTCTTCCTGGACTCTGCTTTCACACTCTTTCTCGTTCTTAGACTTGTCTAAGCGTTTGCCTGAAATGGGCCTCTCTCCAAAGGTCAGCGGTGACCTCGTCTTGTTCTCTCTCCTGTCCCTAGTCCTCAGTACCTCCCCTACCTGCGGCTAAATGACCTTCAGCGAGGGGCCAACCCCCGTAAATCTCAGTGATTTTTATCCCCAAAAAGGAGACTGACAGAAGCATCCTCATGAAAGTGATGGAGAATTATAAGAGAAAACGTGCACAGGAGAGTTTGGTGCTCATCAGCATGGAAGACATGCTTATTAAGTGTCTGTTACTACTTTCCTGCCTCGGCCAGGGGTCCATAAATGCTTGCCAAAAGGAGAAAGACCTACATTAATTGCATATTAAACTCTGCAATGGGGCTTTGACACCCCACAGATTTTAATATTTAGCATTTCCACTCTTCACGAGGAGGGGCAGGCTCGTGACTTGCTGTCGCTTGACATCTTTCCGTGGCATGAATTTCAAGCCTCCGTTTATTCACAACAAAACCCAGATGGGACTCGAGGGGGGAAAAAAGATCTCTCAACAGTGCTTTGCAGCTCAGCCGAGATTGCCATTGCAAGGACATGCAGGCAGGAGCTCCAACAGGCTGCGGTTAGGAAAATGTCCCAGTGCAGCAGGTGTCCCAAGGAGTCCCCAGACAGCCCATGGGGATCAGCCCCGAGCAGTCAGATCAGAGCTCTCCAGCAGCTTGGACAACTCCACTTGTCCCAAGCCAGGCCCTTGAGGATTTGCTCATGGCCAGATGTGTGCAGCCATGAGGTTAGAAACGTTTCCCCGGTGCCTGGAGCTGTGCAGGCCTAGGGATGCCTGGCCTCATGAGAAGAGTTACCCACTGAAGACCCAGCAACTCACTTGTCCTCTCGCAGGCACCAGGCACTGGACAGCAAGTCCCTCCTAGGGCACCCCGACTGACAGGTGGCTTCAGTTGTCTGGAATAATGCAAATCAGACAGAGGAAAAGGGAAACCCAACCTCTGCCAGGACCAGAATCTCACACTTTCCCTCCTGCTGAATCCCTTCGTTGCCTTCTCCTTGCGCAAAGAATATGAAGCCAACAGATCAATCTCTCTCGATACATGGCTCCCCAGGTTAACCTCCTTGAAATCCCTTAAGCTCCCTGGGGTTCCAGGAGAGGCTGGTCCCAAGCAGAACTTCCTTCAGTATGGTGAACTCACAGGTAAAGACAGCCATCAAAATAGGGAGCCACTCGGGGCGCCTGGGTGGCTCAGTGGGTTAAAGACTCTGCCTTCGGCTCAGGTCATGATCTCGGGCTCTCTGCTCCGCAGGGTGCCTGCTTCCTCCCTCCCTCTCTCTGCCTGCTTCTCTGCCTACTTGTGATCTCTGTCTGTCATATAAATAAATAAAATCTTAAAAAAAAAAAATACGGAGCCACTAACACCTTCCATACCACTCTGTGCACTAGCCCACCACTGTGTCACAGGGACTTCTAACAAATACAGGAGAGCAGAGATGTCCATCCAGGAACTTGGTGCTAGGGGACCCAAAAAAGCTTCAGCTGGAATTTCTATCTTGCCAAGCAGACAAGGGAAGCAAGTGCTGATGCCCTCACGCGGACAGACACAAGAACCTATAAGTTGCTCTTCCAACAGCACTTGTGAGCTCTGCACACCATTCTCCCTCACGACAGCCACGTGGCCTCTAGAACAGAACTCTGTTCCCACCGCGCCACACCGGCTTGGCTTCCACCTCCCAGCAGAATCCACACTGCTGTAAACAGCCCCCCAGGCCCTATGCTGGGGTCTACCCCCTTCTCCTCCAACCTCCTCTGGAGCCTCACTCCTCACCCGCCATGCCCCAGCCTCACAGGTCTCCCTTCATTTCCTCCTGCAGGCAGGGCCTTCGCACCTGCCGTGCAACCCCCAACCCCGGAAGGCTCCCCACTTTGCTTCTGCTGGCTCCCAGCTCAAATGGCATCGCCTCAGAGAAGACTTTCCCAGCCACCACCCACACAGGCCACACCTGGCTGTTTCCCACCTTCCACACTTGCTGGTTCTCAGTCACAGCATTTACTATAATTTACTTTTATGTCGGTCCTTGATGTCTTGTTTTCTCTCTCCACTGGCACAGAAGCTTCGTGAAGGCAGAGAAGGTGTTCACCTTAGGCACTGTTTAGTCCCTGTGCCTGGAACACAGACAGAGCTTAACTCCCTGAACGAATGAAGGAATGAGTCCACGCCACCATTTTATAGATGAAATGAGTGTTTGCCAGCATTGTCTATGGGCCAGATGTTGCAGAAGGACCTGTGTATATCCCATATTACATATAAGTTGCACATTATAATATGATATATATAACCGATACAAATATAAGGTCACATATTTGTATTTGTTCATCTAAGCTTCACAGCTTCCTGTGGGCTGGGCATGACCATCACTACTCTGTAGACGAAGAAACTGGAGCACAGAGAGGTTAAATCACTAATCCAAGATCACACAGCTAATAAACAGCCGCTGTCTGACTTCTGTCACCACTCTCCATCCCTTACGGATAGTGTTTCTCAGGTCCAGGACTCCACACAAGCATCACGCACCCCAGGGGGCAGCACAAGGGGGCTGTGGTGAGAGGAAAGGGCTGTTTTCTGCACTCCTGCATCTGCTGAGCCACTCGGGGGTCAAGGCCAGGGGGACAGCTCACTCCCACCCGCTCTGCGCCTGTGGTGGCCGCTGGCAAAACACTCCCTGCTCTCCCTCCCAGCTCTATTTTATATCCTGCAGGAAGCCGGCTACTGAGGAGGATTTTAACGTGTCTGCCAGAGCGTCTGCTACCTCTCCCGGGACTAATCTGCCGTGAAGCAGATGCAAAGCTTCATTTATCACTTCCAATGGAACATGAAAGAGACAAAAACCCCAGCCGACACTCCCGGCCGCCAGTGTCCAACAGGGCCGGGCCCCTGGTATCGAGGCTTCTAGGGGGCTGGCTCCCCTCAAGGGCAGCCTCTCTTCCCTGGTGCCCACCCAGGTGCTGCAGCAGTGGGGAGGCCCCAGGGGTGTGGGGTCTCAAGATGGGCCAGCTCAGCCTCTCTGTCTGTAAGAAGTTTTTTTTTTTCCTTTTGAGCTGCAATTCACCTAACAAAAGGAATCATTCAAAACATACAACTGAGAGGCCTTTTTTAGTACCCTCACCATATTATATAACTACCACCCATATCGAGTTCCAAAACACGTCATCATTTCCAAAGAAGACCCCGCAGTAAGCAGGCACGCCCCATTCCCCCGGGCTAACCACTCATCTGTTTCCTGTCTCTAGGGATTTGCCCATCCTAGACATTACACATAAAGGGACTCTACGTGACTACTCTGTCTGGCTTTCACTTAGTATAATGCCCCAGAGGCTCATGCATGTCGTCCGGATCAGCACGGCCAGTGGGGTTTTGACCACTTGCCGGTTAGAGACGCCAAAGCCTTGGGTGAGGGGCACAAACAGAGACTGCACCACTGACAACCGGTTATCCCTCCGTCTACCCAGGCCCACTAACAAGTGAAAGAATCAGAATTCTACTCATGTGAAAATGTTCCCTTCCTGCAGGAGCCCCTCAAGGGAAATTACAGGCTCTGCCAATGGCTTACCCAGGGGTGTGCCACAGGCGGAGTCTGGGCCAGGCCTGTTAGAGACCCCAGGGTCCCATCCTGCCCTGCGAGCTCCTATGCTCACCACGAGGAAAGGACACATTAGTATTGAAGGCTTGCATGCTTTTGCTGAAGAAAACAAAACCAGGCAATCCCAAGAACAAAGCAAACCAGAGACTTGCAAAAACAGTATTTTAGCTGTGAGGACAGCCGATTGCGGTCTGACCCCACTGTGGAATCAGCAGAGAACAGGTCAGAATGTTATCAGTTCCTTAGACAAGGGCCCTGAGTTGTGAATATAAATGCAACTGTTGAATTCTCTTAAAAAAAAAAAAAAATCAGTCCCAGGACTGAATATCCATTACCTTCCAGCTGGAGTGTCAGAATCATTTTCGGCCTGTACTTGTATAGTTCTAGCACCACGTGTCCCTTCCTTTCCTCACTCACTACCGTGGCCACTCCCCTCAGCTACAGGAACAGCAGGGCTCCTGGGCCTTGGCACCGCTGACATTTTCAGCAGGTAGTTCTTTGTGCCAGGGGTGGGGGGTGGGGGGAGCGGCCCTGTGTGCCCTAAGATGCTGAGCAGCATGCTGGCCTCCGCCCGCCAGACCCCGCTGGCGCCCCTCCCTGGTAGGGACAGCCAAAAACGCCTCCAGACTTGGCCAAATGTCACCCAAGGGACAAGATGGACCGTGGCAGCAAACCACAGATGTCAAAGTCAGGTGTGAGGGAGCAACTAGGATGTGCGTTCTCACCTGCTGCCCGAGAACCACAGGGACAGGATCTTGGGCCGTGCTTCCAAAAATCAGGTTAATTACAATGAACTCCAAATCATCCAGCGGCCAATGATCCACATTAGCCCAGCCCCCACCCAACACTACCAGAGGTCTCACCAGTTCACCACTCACAAGCGGCAGGTACTGTAGGGGAGAAGGAGGAATTTCAAATCAAGAATGTAAACACACGGGGAGCTTGGATTACTTCTTTGGTTTGGTTTAGGATGGAGAGATGGGAGGGTGTTAAAAGGCATCTTCCTTGCACCCCGAGTACTTTATGGCTGCCTAGCCCAACCCCAGCCCCTCCACCCCCGCAGCAGAGGCACTAAAAGGGGCTGGGATGGGAGTCCCTTCTGGATCCAGGGAGTCCTCTCTGGATGTCAGGAGTTCCCTGCCCTTCTCCCTCTGGCAGGGAAAATCCTAGTAGGACCTCTCCCTTGAAGGGCCTACCTTCAGACAAGCGAACAAGCAGGAGAGTCTTCTCTCTGGGGAAGCAGACCACACACAGTATGACAACGGGTGATTAACCAGCATGCGCACAAAGAAGGAGAGCCCAACTCCCATGGTACAAAACTGAACTGAAAATGTCTCTTCTCATCCAGACCTTGATCTTCTCCTCTCCTCCCTTTGACAACCAAACTCCATTTAAGAGTCATTCTCATTTAGCTTCCCCACCATCTCGCCTTCCACTCGCTCTCCAACCCCCAGCGCTGCACTGAAATATTCTCACCAAGGTCACCAAGTGTTCCTGTGTCACTGCACCTAGTGACTGCCCTTCATCCTTACCTAGGATACAAGGTCCCTGAGGGCAGGGACTTCTGTCTGTGTTGTCCGCTCTTGTATTCCTGGGGCTAGAACAGTGCCTGGCACCTAGTAAGTGCTCCGTATCTATCTGTTCAATGAATGACTCTCACTTGACTTCTGCAAGGCATTGCTAACGTTGACCACTCCTTCCCTCTTGAAAGGCTTGTGTCTCTTGGTTTCCAGAAAGCCACAAACCACTAGTTTTCCTCCCACCTCCCCAGGGACTCCTTCTTCATCTTCTCTATGATGTGTACTTTCTTAACCCATCCATTAGATGCTCATCAGAACCCCACCC
>RCUC01094944.1:0-13949 GCA_003697995.1 Taxidea taxus jeffersonii | reverse complement strand
ACAGTCTGAAAAGCAAACACTGTATGGTTCCCCTGACGAGATACCTAGGTAGGCAAACCCTAGAGACAGAGGGTAGAATGGTGGGTGCCAGGGCCTGGGAGAAGGGGAGAATAAGGAGTTAGTGTTCAATCAGCAGAGAGTTTCAGTTCGAGAAGATGAAAAATTTCCATGGATGGTGATGATGGTTGAATAACAACATGAATGCCCTCCATGCTGCCGGGAGAGACGTTTAAAAATGGTTGAATGATAAATTTTATGTTGTGTGTATTTTACCGTAATTCTTGTTTGTTTGTTTTTTTTAATTCAGTAATGTTGGGATGCCTGGGTGGCTCAGTCGGTTAGGCTGCTGCCTTCGGCTCAGGTCATGATCCCAGCGTCCTGGGATCGAGTCCCACATTGGGCTCTTTGCTCAGCAGGGAGCCTGCTTCTCTCTCTCTGCCTGCCTCTCTGTCTGCTTGTGCATACTCTCTCTCTCTTTCTCTGACATATAAATAAATAAATAAATAAATAAATAAATAAATAAATCTATCTTTAAAAAAAGAAAAGGCAAATTCAGTAATGTTAAGGAGGTGGGGTCCTATTGACTTCACAGTGGAGCAACCTGGCAGACACCACCCCAGCAAGAGACCAAGGCTGACATTACTGTGGTAGGACAAATCATGTCCCAACACAATGCACAGAGAAAAGTGCAACACGACTTCTGTGATATTCCTGCCAAAAACGCGAAACCAGAATCTGATCATGACGTGAGACAAACTCGAAGACATTTGACAAAATGACTGACCTATGTTTTTCCACAAAACATCCGTGTCATGGAAGACAAAGAAGCATGTGATCTGGGACTCTCTCTGCTGACATCACGGAGACCATTGGTGAGATCTGAATAAGGTCTGTGGGGTCATAGTATTTTAATACATTGGTGATGATTTCACGATTTTGATCACTCAACTGTGGTTATGAGAGAGGTCATCCTTGTTTGGGAGAAGGTACCGTGAAGGCATAAAAGAGCATAATTTATGAAAGAGTATCGCTATGAAAAAGAAAATAGTATGAAGATATTTATTTATAGAGAGAAGTACAGAGCCAGTGTGGTAAGATATTAACAATTATGGAATCTGGGGGAAGGGTACACAGGAATAGTTTGTACCATTCTTGCAACTACCAGTCTGAAATGACGTCAAGATTAGTCGCTGTAAACAGAGGTCAATAAAGGGCATGGAAAGTGTAAACATGGTCTAAATGGTAAGGAAAATTTTCAATTCTGCCAGGCTGTGCTGACCAGCAATGTGAAACTGTGGAGTTCACCTCAAACCCACTTCCTTAATACAATCCCCCACCCTTCCTTCTCCAAGCTCACTCCTCCCTGCCCACCCCCACCACCTCAATTCAAATTCTCTAGTTGTGGAGCAGGAAAGATAAACTCTGGACCAAAAACAGGCTCCAAAACTGGACCCTGACGTTGCTCTCTGTGAGTGTTTAGACACTATTTAGATGAACGAATAGTCCCGGGAGAAAATAAAAAGTTGGGGTGGGGGGTACATTGTCTTGGGCTTACATCATAGCTTTCATTTCCTGACATCTACACCACCTTCGAGCATTGCCATTGACAGCTTTTCCTAAGGAGGGGTAAGAGATAGGAGAAACTTCAAGCTGTGGAACTCTTCACAAGTCCCAGAACTCCCTGATCCTCAGTTTTCTCATCTGTGAAATAGAACTAGGAATCATACCCATCTTTATTAAACAGCTGTGAGGTTCAATAACACCTTGAAGGCAACACTTTTGAAATAATGCCTTGCAAGTAATAAATACTCGAGAGGTTGTAGCTGTCAGGAGAATGTGCTAGGAGAGTCTCCCATGGGCTTGTGAGCCATGCTTCTATCTCCTCTTGAGATCTCTGTGCAGAATCAGGCAAGGATGAACAATGTGTCTATTGGGTCAAATATCTCTAGTGACATGACCATGCTGCTAAGATAAGAGCTTGTCCTTTACCTGTGTCCTATAATTCACTATTTCTTGGTGGCCTTTTTTTTTAAGATTTTATTTATTTGACAGACAGAGATCACAAATAGGCAGAGAGGTAGGCAGAGAGAGAGAGAGAGGAGGAAGCAGGCTCCCTGCTGAGCAGAGAGCCCTATGGGATGCGGGGCAGATCCCAGGATCCTAAGATCATGAACTGAGCCGAAGGCACAGGCTTTAACCCACTGAGCCACCCAGGTGCCCCCACCCTTTTTAAAATCTCCTTTGGAGTACAGGGTTTTGGCTTTTGTTTTTTAATATTTTTGGAGAAAATCCTCTTTTAGCTTTGTAAATGAAGGAAAATATCTGTGTCTGTTGGCTTCTCTTGATTTTGGCTTCCCTTCTAGTTTGTTCATCCCTTCGAGGGGGAGATTAGAGAAGGCAAACTCTATTATTGTGGTTATGTACCTTATTGGGAATCCCTGAAGGCTTAGAGAATGTGACCCTGGCTGCATACTTTGTCCCCAAGAAAAAAATGTGCCGGTCTACCTCTGCCTGCACCCCCGTGTACTTACAAACCCGAGATTTTTGCATACAATTTCCAAGGGTTCATAGCCTCCCTAAAGTCCAAACATGGACCTCTGGTTAGAATCATGTTCTAAGGCAAACACCATGGGGTGACGGCCCACAGCTAGCTTGTAGCCAGCGAGTCTCCAGGGCCTGGGGCACAATAGATTCTCAGTGTAAGTTTTTGGAAGCAAAGAATTAACACGATATATTAGGTTTGCCTTCTTGGATCCTCCCTCCAAATTACTTCATCTATTTGTATACTCAGATATCTCTCCCTCCTGCTCAGCCCAGCTCTCCCGCCCACCCTCTCCCTCTTCACCCCCCACACAATAAGATTGTCCTTTGTCTTAATCTCTGACTCAGTGGTTTAGATACTGATTGGAGCTATAAAGTGCCAACATGCTCTGCTCCCACAGTCATTAGTTTTCAGGATCTCTCTCTGGCTCCCCTCTTCTGGGAAACTCAGAAATTGATCTGTGGGAATGCACATTTCCCCCTGAACCTAGTAAGGAGTCTTTCATCACAGCAACAGAAAACTTTTCATTTTGGAAGGGAATGGACAGAGTTTCTCTAAGGTGCTGTAAATCCTTGAGGATGTTGGCACATATATGCTTGCATCTGCGCGTGTTTGTGGGATATAAATTAGTTTAAAAGGAGTTCATTTCAAGCAATATCAGATTTTAATTATTGTGATCTTGTGTTTGGGTAAAAGACAGCACCCTGCTGCTAATATTTCCAAAATGAACAAGCCATTAGCTTGGTGCTATCAGCTCAAGAGTATTAGAATGAGCAATCAGAATTAAAGTTGTCAGTATTTAATTAAAATATGCTGCAACTCCCATCATATTCAGAGAGCGTGTGGTTTAAGCATTCAGACCGAGAAAGCACCCTCATCAATTAATAATTATTAAGGATTTACTAGATGCAGAACACTGCATTGGAGGGCCGGGCAGAATGTCACCAGATAGATTTAAACCCGAATCTGCCTTGGATAAGCCAGACGTAACTAAGCCACCTGTCGTAATCAGTGTGGCATCATGCTTAAGACCTTGGGGGTTGCTCCGAGGATTAAATCGAGGCAGCATACAGTTCTGGGGACATAGTAGGCATGCGAGTTAGTCATTCAACAAATATAGATATTGGATGTGCTCGACATTTTGTTAAACAGCTGGGGAGCCGGTGGTAAAGCCAGGCGCAGTCTAGCCCTGACAAATGTCACTGCAAATATTTGAAATGGATTACGTGTTCCTTCACCTTCACCTGAAGGCTCACTGCATCCCTGAGTTTTAAATTGTTTAGAGTCAAGTTCATTAAAATTAATCTAATGCAAGTATGGTTGAGAAACTTCCTTTGGTCTCTTCTGAACCCACCCTGCGCTGCCCCGGACTCCTGTTTTCCTCTTATCTTGCCTGTTGTGGTTTTAGCATGATGGCAACGGTGATCAAGTGATCCCAAAGACAGAGGATCCTGGAGAGCAGGAAATCAGCCTAGACTGGTGTCTCCCCGACAAATGAGCTAACCCTTCTGAACCCCAGATCTCACATCTAGAGAACAAGGAAGTAGGATCACCTCCAGAACAATCCAGGAGGGTAAGATTAGGAGGAACGTGTCAGTAATTCAAGAAGGAGGAAAGGGAGAGGATCACTCATTGTTGATTCTGATCACAACAACGCACCAGAATTCCTGCACTCCAAATCATTCATTACCCAGGGACACTCACTGAGTAAAAGGATTAAATAAGGATCCCTGTGGAACTCATTCCTGTTCTCATGGCGCTCACTCACAGCCTCTCCAGGGAGACAGACACAAATGGAAAGTGAAACAGAGTGAGGTTCAACTGCAAGATAAGAGACCTGCACACAAAATTTTGAAGTTCTTAGAGAAGGTGGTTATGCCATCCTTCTGCGTCAAGGGGAGGTCTGTGTCAAGCCTTCCAAGGAGACTAGGGGCTAACCAGGTGTGGTGGGGGGTAGAGGTAAGGGAGCGCAGTAGACAGTCTGAAGTGGGTTGTGCTGTGATTAGATCTGTGTTTGCGAAAGTACACCCTCTAGCCATGAAGAAAGTGGGCAGAAGTGTCCAGGCTTAGAGGCAGAGACACCAGAAAGACAGGGACTATCTCCACCTGCAGAGAAGTCAACAATGGACCACACACGAGCCGTATTCTTCCCATCACAGGAAGCCAGGAGGTATTTTAAATATTTTAGTGAATTATTGATTGCCCATTTGGACACTCACTTAATCAACCACCAAGCATGTTGTTAGGGACCTCCGCTTTCTCCCATGTTCATACGTAATTAAGCACAAAGCATCTCAAGGATGGACCCTTTTACCAACACATTAGGCTAAATCAAAGTGGAACAAAACGCAGGTTGTTTGTTGAGCCTCTACCGCAGCCCATTTGAGGGAGGGTTTGCCTTCTAATTCTATTACTGCGTTATGTGGATTGTGTGTTTTAATCAAGACTGACAATGGGCCGCTAGCATCAGAAGCTACTAAGCGTGTAACCCTCACACAGAACGTGGGAGCAGAGGGCAGATGCCAGGCTTTCTGGTTCCCGAGGGGAAGCCCAGACAGATGGGCAGCCAGGGCAACACAAGATCCTTGTCTCAGGAGCTCTCGTTAGCACCCCCGTGCTCTTCCCAGCACTCCCCTCCAGCTCCACACCCCCTCCTCGAAGCCTCAGTCAGACAACAAAAGAAGGCACCTCAGATTCCTGACAAAGAGACTATCCATTCCCCTTGGCGCTGGAGTCTTATTCTTTTTCGTGTGTTGCTTTATTTTACCTAATCACAAACACATACTTAGAAATGTTGGAAACTATAGAGAAAACCTACACAGGAAAATAAGGCTATGCACAATTCCACCTCAACATTTTGGTTATTCTCACATATGCATTATTTTATAAAATCCAAACCCTACTGTATCTTGTCCTCTATTGTTCGTGGTATAGCCTAAATACATTTTCCTCTCATCTAATAGTCTTGCAAAACATGTTAAAGTCTGCCAAAGATTCCATTCAGTGGCTTTATGTAATTTCTTGAGTTCCTTATCATTGACCGCCCAGTTTTTCCACATGAAACCGTACAGCTGTAAACACCCGAACTGTAAATCTGTGTGTGTAAAGTGAACACGTTCCCTGCAGGTGATGTCTGCCCCCCGTGTGGCTGCAAATCACTTTGCCTGTTTGGGGATAGCAGGTGTGGAGGACAACCCACCAGTTCCCACTGTCTTAGGAACACCGGTCCATTCTTGGAAGGCAGCGGCGGGTAGAAGTGAAAAGAGCCCAGGCTTTGAAGGACAGACAGACACGTGTGTTCAAGTCCCAGCTGTCCCCTTCTGAGGGATCCCACCGGAGAAGGGTTTGTCTGAAACTAACAGCCGCATATGACATAAAGGTAATTTAAATAGAGAGGGCGGACGGGTCTCATATGAGAAGTGGTCAGGGGTACATAATATGGGGCTGCTGCAGTGGGTCATCGGGGACCCACAACTGTTTGTCAGTCTGCCCGAGTGCCCTTAGTTCCAGACTCATTTTGGTCACTTCATGGTTGCAGGGTGGCTGGGTCCCAGCTCTGCATTTTAGGCAGGAAGAAGAAGGAAGGAGCCGACGTGGCACCAGTAGACTTCTGCCCGCACCTCATTGGCCAGAACAGGGTCCCATGGCCACCTCTCCCTGCAAAGGAGTCTGGGAACCTGAATCCCACCTCTTTTTCCTTTTTTTTTTTTTTGTTAAGATTTTATTTATCCATTTGGCAGATCACAAGCAGGCAGAGAGGCAGGCAGAGAGAGAGGGGGAAGCAGGCTCCCCGCCTAGCAGAGAGCCTGACATGGGACTCGATCCCAGGACCTTGAGATCATGACCTGAGCCGAAGGCAGAGGCTTAACCCACTGAGCCACCCGGGCGCACCATGAATTCCACCTCTTTCAGACTCTTTATTAGCATTTCTGTCCAATAGGGATGTAATAGGAGCCACAGATGTGAGCCTCATATTTTCTCATAGTTACATTTTAAAAGGTAGAGAGCCTCACACCTATTGGAATGACAAGTATTTTATTTTTTAAAGATTTTATATATTTATTTGAGAGAGAGAGGACAAGCGGGGGGGGGGGGGCGAGGGAGAGGGAGAAGCAGGCTCCCCGCTGAGCAGGGAGCCCGAGGCCGGACTCGATCCCAGGACCCTGAGATCACGACCTGAGCCGAAGCCTGAGGCTTCACTGACTGGGCCACCCCAGTTCCCCGGAATGGCTGCTATTTTAAAAAGAAGGAAAGAAAATATGTTTTGGTAGGGACGTGGAGAAACTGGAGCCCTGGTACCCTGAGGATGGGGAGGTAAAGCGGCGCAGCCACTGTGGGAAATAGGATGGTGTTGCCTCCGGAATTTAAAAAGAGAAGTGCTCCATTGTTTAGCAATCCCACTCCAGGCATGCACTCAAAAGAATCAGAAACAGGATCTCGAAAAGATATATGTACACCGGTGCTCGTAGTAGCATTGTTCACAACAGCCAAATGGTAGAAGCGGCCCCAATATCCATCAGTGGGTAAATGGTTAAGCAAGTGTTGTCTATCCGTGCAGTAGAATACTATTCGGGCTCAAAAAAGGACCCATGCTACAAAGTAAGTGAAACCCGAAGGCATCATGCGCAGGGAAATAGGCTACACCAGTCACAGAAAAGACAAATGCTAACAAATTCCACTTACATGGGACACCGAGAGTCGTCAAATCCGGAGTAGACGGTGGTTGCCAGGGCTTGAAGGAAGCGGAACGAGCAGTTAGTGTTTAACGGGCACGGAGTTTCAGTTTGGGAAGATCGTAAAGTTCTGGAGACGAATGGCGGTTGCACAACGCTGTGGATGTACTCGATGCCCCCGAATTGGTACGCTAAAAAACGACCAAGATGGTCCACTTTGTTACGTGTATTTTGCCGTAACTGGAAGGAAAAGATAAAGAGAAACAGGTCAAATTAATTTTAATAATATACTTTATTTAATACAATATATCTGAACCATGACATTTCAGTATGAAAATTACAGAGATTTTCATTATTTTTTGCCTGCTAAACCTCTGGAAATCTTTATGTATCTTACCCTACAGTACATCTTGAATTGGACTAGTCACATCAGCTACCATTCAGCCCAGTAGCCACGTGTGGCTAGTAGCTACACTGTTGGTGAGCGCCGTCCTCAAATGAAGGCAGGCAAGGGAGAAACCTGAGCAGGAGCTAGAGGTTGGGTAAGGCAGCCTGACCCTTGGCTGAGTCCGCTAACCTCCCGGACCTGGGGAAGGGGCATGGACAGTGATAACAGCCAACCCCTCGCGATGGACGCAAGAGTTGTGTTGGATAATATCTGGAAAGCCCCCAGCAAGCTGCCAGGCACACAGTAGCTGCTCCTACAAACAGCACTGATTGCTATTCATGTCTCCATGTTTCCATGGAGAACGGAGGTAACAATACAAAAGCACATTATACAAACTGTTCCTTCAAAAGTTTGTAAGACAATAAGAGAGTTGTGAATATGTTTTGTGGGGTTTTTAAAAAATATATTTATTTGAGAGAGAGAGCACGCTCCTGAGAGTGGGAGGAGCGACAGGGGGAGAAGAAGGGAAGCAGACTCCCGGGGCGGGGTTCGATCTCCCAACCTTGAGATCAGGACCTGAGTCAAAATCAAGAGTCGGACACCCAACAGACTGAGCCACCCAGGCACCTCTATTTCTTGTGTGTGTGTGTTTTTTAGAAGAACGTATTTATGGGTAAAATAATGTGATATGTAAGCTTTGCTTCAAAATTATATGGGGACACAGAGACAGATGGGGAAAGGATGAGAGAAGATTGGGAGTCAGGGCAACTGAGTCGCTGGATCAGTTGAATGCCCGACCTGGACATTTGTTTGACCTGGGGATCACGATCTTGGGGTCATAAGATCGACCCCCACATCAGGCTCCATGCCGGGCACAGAGTCTACATGAGATTCTCTCTCTCCCTCTCCCTCTGCCCCTCTCCCCCCACCTCAATAAATACATAAATAAAATCTTTTTTTTTTTAAAGAAGATAATTGTTGAAATTGGTGGTGAGTTTGTAGGTTTCATTATATTGTTTGATGTTTTCCATCATGAAGTTTGTTTTGTTTTGTTTTCCAGAACAGATTGAAAGGCAAGAGCTGTATGCTAATCACTTTTGGTAAGTGTTCAATTGCTATCTAATTCCACTTACATGGGACACCTGAAAGGTGAGGACTTTTTTTTCTGTTTTAAAATTACGGTTTTATTGGGATATAATTCACATACCTTAATACTCACCTTGTAAAGAACTGTTTCTAATATATCCAGAAAGTGGTGCAACCATCACCCGCTATCTAATTCCAGAATATTTTCCACTCCCTCCAGTCCCTGGAGACCGCTAACGATTCTTGGTCTCTACGGATTTGTCTATTCTGCAAATCTCATATAAATGGAATCGTACCGTAAGTGGTCTTTTGTGTCTGGCTTCTTTCACTGAGCATAATGTTTTCAAGGCTCACCCATGTTACAGATAATGGGTCAATACTTCATTTCTCTTTATGGCTAAAGAGAATGAACGTACGGCATTTTGTTCATCCATTCAGCGGTTGATGGACATTTGGGTGGCTTTCACTTTTTTGGTTACTATGAATCATGCTGCTATAAATACATGTGTACCAGTTACTGTGTGGACAACGCATGCCTTCAGTTCTCTTGGGTGTTTATCTAGGAGTGGAATTGCTGGGTCATGTGGTAACTTTAAGGTTTTGGAAGATTGCCAAAGTTTTCCACAGTGGCTACACTGTTGCATATCCCCACCAGCAATGTATGAGAACCATGCTTTGTCCACATCCTCACCAACGCTTTTTACTGTCTGTCTGTGTTTTTGATTATAGCCATCCTAGTGCAAACCAGACCCCCATGGTTTTGACTTGCAGCTCCCTTAGGGCTAAAGATGTCGAGCATCATTTCTTGTGCCTATTGGTCATTTGAATATCTTCTTTGGAGGCATGTCCACTTGATTTTTTGTTCATTTTTAAGTTGGGTCATTTGTCTTTTTATTGTTGAGTCGTAAGAGGACTTTTTATAGTGAATGTAATTGAGCAAGCGGTATGAGTTTTTTCGAGATACTGATCATACTGTGCCTCACCCAAACTGCTAACAAGCACCCCAAATTGTTCTGGATATGACAGGTTTTCCCCATGAAGATCTATCATAAGCCAAAATACCTCCAAAGCCTTTCTGTTAAAGAGAACAGAGGGGGGAGGAGGAGGACGTCATTCCTTTTTATACCTGTGTTTTCGGAGCACCTGCTGGCATCTGGCTGAGTGATTGCTCTCCGGGAACTGCTCCTAACAAGAGAGATATGAATGCGAGCTAAACCTCAAACTGCTATAAGATCAAGGCCACCTGAATGATGACCGGCGTTTGAAGAGAACTTATAGAAGAGAGAGTCACTTTCTCTGGGAGTCAGAAAGAACTCATGAGGGAGGTAGCATTAAAGTTAAGCCAGTCCCTCTCAAGCCTGTCTGCAGGATATTCTGAGATTGATAGCTGCCAATCGATCCTCAAACATTTATCCAATAAATGTTGATGAATTGAACATGCCCAGTGGATTCACCAAGGTCATGGCTAAAGTCCCTGCCTCGGAGAGCCTACATTCGGGGAAGAGAAACATGATAAAAAGGATAGCTTTCCCTGGAGCATGTCATGTAGTGAGAACAGTTAAGAAGGAAAGTAGAGCAGGACGCATGAACGGATGACAGGGAGGCGACCATTCTGACAAGTCGGTCTGAGGAGATCTTTGGGGGGTGATCTGTGTGAACTCGGGGAATAGCTGGGAGGATATCTACAGGCAGAACATTCTCACAGAGGGGAGGGAGAGGAGAAGTCAGGGGAGGGGCAAACATCTTTTGTGGAGAAAACTCTTGGGCCACACCCTGATGACGTGCCAACGCATTCCCATGAGTCTTTGTTGGAGTCAACTCTCATTAATTCTGGAAAGTTCATTGGTATTTTTTTTTTCTCATGGTAAAAGACAGGGAACAGGAAGGACCCGAGGGGTCTTTTGACTGGGTGGTGTGGTCATCAAGACTTCCCCTTTGAGAGTCCCTGTGCCAATCAGAAGCTAGTCTTCAGGACGGTCCACACCTTTAAAGAGCAGATACAGACACAGAGCTTCTGGAGGGAATAGAGTGTTTGGGTTTCAAACGAAATAGACAAAATATCGGGCTTCACAGAGGTTCAAGACATCTCCTTTGTCCTCTCCACTATGGACAGGTTCCCAAAATATCACCGTCTTTACTGGAGAGAACCTCCTCAAGTCATCACATTCTTTCCTTAGAGGAGCTGGGCATCTGTAGCTTGGAGCGGAGAAGATGAGGGCAGAAGGAAGGTCATGATGGTGACCTTCAACTCACCTTCATGTCAACCATGAGGAAGACTCCTTCTACGGCATATGGTGGCAATTACGAGAACCACTTGTGAGGAAACTGTGGGGAGGAAGGTTTCACCTTAATATTGCAAAGGGCTTCCTACAATGGGAAGGCAGTGAGTTCCATGACTAACGGTATTCAGACAGAAAGTAAATGGATATTTATCTGAAATTCCATGCAAGGGATTCTGGCATCGGTTGGAAGGTTGGAGCAGAGCCCCCCTTGGAGCTAAAATTGGATAATCAACTCTACCGTCTTCTAGGTGAAAATCAAGGCTATTCATAAACGAGAAGCCCACAGAACAACGTGAAGGTCACAAAGAGTGTGCCCTGAGTCTTTTTCCTCCAGTTGCATGCTGTTAAGGGGGCCTTAATTAAGCTTTCCCCTCCGGGCACAACCAGCCTGTTTGTGGTGAGTACAATATGCCATCCCAGAATATGTCAAACTTCATTTGCAAAATATCAGACTGCTGTTTTTTTCCCAGAGCCAATCTGCAGAGTAATACGTTCAATAACTTTTGCTCTTTTTGCTCTCAAAGATAGGTCTCTTTTTGGAGCTGATAGCGCAATAAATGCGGAATCTGGTGCAAATTCCAATGGAAAGAAAAGACATTGTTATTTAAAGGCCAAATAACGGCTTAAAATTAGAGTTGCGAAGGATTGAGAAACAGCCGACTGCCCAGATGGCGCGCAGATAATTCACTTTGCACTCAGTCCGTTCACTCGCTAAAAAAAAATACTTTTGACTCTGTTTCTCCTCAGATTGAAAGTTGCTGCCTGCTTTAAACATATGTGCTTCTCTCTTTAAATTTAGCTCTGAGTCATGTTGTATTACATTAGGAATTCAGCAGGCAGGCACTTGGAAAATGTACATCAATGCGTTTATTTTTAAATCCTATAAAAATAAAAATATATATGTTTAAATATATTAGGCTGTATTTTTGCCCAATTTCAAAATGGTTGTTCTCCAGAACAGATTAGATAAAACAATAATAACGATGACACTGTAATTCTGGAGGGCTGCCCATTCCGGAGGATCGCAGAGTGGACCTGACCAATCCCGGAGCACCTCGCCCCCGGCCCAGCCAAGCGCAGAATGCGGGATTGGTCGCTGAAAACCTCCGCCTCCACCGGGGCCAGGCAGCTCCCTTCACAGCTGCAGGCCCGCCTGATTGGGACGCTCTGTCCTGGGCTGGGACAGGCAGAGGGGAAGAGCCTGGAGGGACATCTTTGGCTTCAGGGGCCGGTTTGGGGGGTTTAGGCCCAGACCCTCAGAGCTGAACTCAAAACCTGTCCCTGCCCCTTCTCATCCATGTATCTTTGAAAAAGCGATGGGGCCTCCCCTGTGCCTCAGTTTCCTTACCTGTGAAACGGATACTGGTTCCCATGTCACAGGACGGCTGGGAGGATGACCGGAGGTCATTCATCGGATGAACCTGGTCATTCGCGCAGTGCACGTTTATCAACGTCTATGGCACAAAAGTGCCGAATGAAATGAAGAGACCCACGATCCCAGCCCCACCCCCATGACGGCTACGGTCTAGTGCATAGAGAGACATTACAGGAATGATCACGGCCTCTGCTAATCAGTCAGAATTATGATGAATGCCATGAGCAAGAGTTGGAACGGGAGACCCATTCTGATCTGAAGGCTGAGGAGAACTTCAGCAAAGAGGTTAATGAACATGAACCATTGGACAGTGCCTGGGCACAGAGGGGCTCCCTGTTCGTCTTCCTATGCTTTTCTTGTGCCGTATCTTCACTCTCTCACAGTTCTGGAGGCCATGTATCTGAGATTGGCTAAAATCATGGTGTCCACAGGACTAGGCGGCTTTTGGAGGCTCGAAAATCCATTCCCGCTCCTCTTCCAGCATCCCTGGGCTCGTGGCCCCTTCTCCCCCTTCAAAGCTCATCCCTTCACCTTTTTTGGACTTTGACACTCCCTTTTCACATCCCTCTTATAAGGATCCTTGTCATTATGCTACACCCACCTGGATAGTCCAGGATATTCTCCCCATCTTGAGATCCTCAACTTAATCACCCCTCTGATTAACATACTTACGAGTTTCAGGGATTAGAACATGGACATCTTTGGGACATCTTCCTGTCTACCATTGTCCGGGAAGTTCAATATCCAAAATTAGGAGTTTCAGATCAAAAGCAGAGGGGAGGTGGAGATTATCAAAGAAATAATACACGACAATTTCCTAGAACTGTGGGGTACACAATTCCAGATTTGAAGGGCCCTCAGAGGGCCTGACACAGAAACATATCAAAAGCTTCCAAAGCGGGGCGCCTGGGTGGCTCTGTTGGTTGAACATCGGCTCTCGGTTTCAGCTCAGGTCATGATCTCATGGTGGTGAGATCAAGCCCTGAGTCAGGCCTTGTGCTGAGCATGGAGTTTACTTCAGATATTCTCTCCCTCCTGCTCTCTCTCTCTCTCAAACAAATAAAATAAATAAAACCTTCTAAAAAGCAAACCTTCCAAAGAAAGAATGCTGCCCACAAAGGACCAGGTATCACGTGCTGGTCTTTCTAACATTATCTCTGGAAATTGGAAGATACGGTTGAGGACCTTCCTCATCCCAAGGAGAAAAAGATCCCAACCTGGAATTTATCGATAATTTTATCAGTCAAGCGTCAGTGTGAATTAAATATATTTCTGACACCTAGGTCTCACCAAAGTTTCCTCACGTGGACCTTGCTCAAGAAGCTCCTAGAGGCTATGCTTCATCAAAATGAGAGAGTAAGTCCTGGAAGTGGAAGACGGAGAATTCAGGACACAGCAGAAGGAACGGAGGAGAGAAGCAAAGTTACCCCAGAAAACCCTGACCACAGGAGTGCAGTGGGCTCGGCACAGCCATCAGCCTCGACAGAGCAAGACCAGGACATGGGGTTCAAAGTGAAACACGCAACTGACAGGTTCTAGAAGTTTTTATTATATTAACCAAAACTTTAGAGTTAGGATGGAGACTTTGGAGATGACTTACCAA
>RCUC01094926.1:0-11609 GCA_003697995.1 Taxidea taxus jeffersonii | reverse complement strand
ATGTAAATGGTCTAAATGCACAAGTTAAAAGACAGAGTTTATAAAGAGCAAACCTCCACAACTATATGCTATCTAAAAGCTAATGGTATTATCACCAGGAGACCTATACTAAACGAATGATTAAAGGAAGCAATCTAAACAAAAAGGAAATGAAAAACAATTTTTGAAACCCATAAGGAGGAAAGCCATGGAAACAGAAAATATATAGGTAAATACAACATACTTTATATTTACTATTATGGTATAGGTAGGTTGAAAGTGAAAGGATGGAAAAAGATTTACCACACAAATATTAATCAAAAGAAAGCAGGTGTAGCTATATTATATACAGTGGACTTCGGAACAAAAGAAATACCAGAGATGGAGAGAAGCATTGCATAGTGATAAGGTACCAACCAATTAAGAATACATAGCAATCCTAAATATGTATGCACCAAACAACGGAAATGCAAAATATGTGGCACAAAAACTGACAGAAGTGAAAGGATAAATAAACAAGCCCATAAACAGAGTTGAAAACTTCAACACCCCTCTCTTAATGATTGGTAAGACAATTCATGAGAAAATCAGTGAGGATAGAGAGGAACTCAAGCACACCACCAACCAATAAGATTGGTCAACATTCATAGAAAATTCCACCCAGTGACAGCAGAATACACATTCTTTTTGGGTGTCCACAAAATATATACCAAGATAAACTATATCCTGGGCTAAAAAAACAAACTTCAACAAACTTAAAATAATTGAAATCACACAGATTATATTCTCTGACCACAAAGGAATCAAACTAAAAAGTAAAAAACCCTTATTTTTCTGTTTCTTTTTTTCTATCCCTTTAATCTTTTCCTCTTTTTCTACTTTGTGCCACCTCCTTCCTACTCAGCCACTCTGGTCTGCCCTCATTCTAAGTGTTTCATGGAGGATGCAGTTTTGGAGTGGAATGTGGTTTTCAAACCCGAGGGCTATAAAGGAAAGAAAGGAATGGACTTTTCATTCTCATAAGCCTTTCTGCTAAAACCCTCTCTCTCCTTCCTCTTCCAGAATTATGATCCTCACCTTGTTCTGTTCAGACTATCCCTGGGACCTTCCTATATAAAACCAGGGGAGAGAGGAGGATGGTTGCAATTCTGAGTCTGTGTCGGTATAAAGTGAGCTTGCATCATTTGTGCAGTTTAAGTGGTTTTTGTGACAAAAAAAATTAAATAGAGCAGAAAAAATAGCTTTCCTTATGCCTTATGAGACCTAAAAATTCAACCATAAACTTCCAATTCAAAAGGCAGAAACCGAGAGTGACTGCATCTGCTGGGGACCCTCTTTCCCTGTGGACTAGTTATTGCATAACCATGTGCTGTGTTCATATGGCTCTTTCATGCTGCTGAGCCATGAAACCCAGTTCTGCTCAAACATAGTGAATCTTTCTCAAAACCGTGTATTCCCAATAATGAGCTGCTCACTGACTAGTCAGTGGTTCCTAATTGTTTGACATTTATCCAAAGGAAAGGGAGAATGACTCCTACCATCATAATTACAAGGTAGGCTATTGGCCAAGCATGGCCAGGAGCCTTGGTCTCTGACAGGCAGCAGCTGTTCAGGCTCCCTGTCCCAGAGGACAGCAGAAGGCAAGGGGGAGGGAGTGGAGGTTGGATTCAGAGAACTCAAGGCAAAAATTCTTTCCTAAGGTTGGATCCTTCCTGGGACTGGGCACTGGGGCAGATGGTGTTTGCTTTTTCCATCAGTCAGGGAACCATGGCCAGAAGCTTGGGTGGTGGGGGTGTCCCAACATCATTTTTTGAAGTTCTTTAGGCTCCTTGCACTTTGAAATTACATAGTTCTGCTTTCAAATATCACAGAGGCAATTCTATACAATGTTGTGGCATTCACTGGGCCATATTCCCTAGTGTGAGGGTGGGGACAAAATTACTCTGCTTAAGGCAGCAACCAGCTTTAGCATTTTTATTTTCTACTTGTGGCCCGAACTCTTTCCTCTGGAGATGCTCTAATTTTTCTTGCTCTCTCCCTACCCCCTGCTTTTACTTTCTCAACTCAGGGTGATTTTGTGCTTCTGGAAGACAGATTCTCTGTTCCTGGCTTTCTATTTCTACCTAGATGAGCAAATCAGCCTGTGCACCATGCAGAGAGAGTCTTTGTTCTCAGGAGATACATGATCAGTTATTGAGGGGTGCAGTACATGACATCTACACCTAGTTCTCAAATGGTTCAAAAGAGAGGGACTATCCTAATAAGGCAAATGTTAACAGTTGAGGAATCTAGATGAAGTGTACAAGCCTGGATACTGCATTAGTCTTGTGACTTTTCTGTTGATTTAAAAATTTCAAAATTAAAAAAAACAGTTGTGAAAAACCAGCACAATGAGGATAAGCCTCCTCTCTTCAGCTTTATGTCTCAATAGTAGTCTCCACATTGGGGAGGTATATGGCTACTTGGTATATGGTTACTTGATTTCTTTCCATTCTGAGATCTTCTTACATGGTTCATCAGTCTATACTCTGGATAGAAATAGCATTAGGTGGCACCCTAAATGCACTTAAAATATTTATTGCCTGCAGGCTTTCCTTAAGCCTAGAGATGCCTATGCTCCCCTGAAGATGTACTAAATTGAAATCTGGGTGTAGAAACAAATAATAGGCACTTATTTAAAAAATTCTCTGTGGAGATACCTAATTTTAAGGTGGTCAGATAAGGACTTCTCCACCTCCTCTAGAAAATAGTAAAGAGACCAAAAAACAGAAAAATAAATCATTATTTTTTGTGAAACTAAAAAATGTCTATAGGGATATGCAATATATATGGTAGAAATTGGGCCAGGATGAAAGTGGACAGTGAAGAAGGAGGACTGATGCTGGAGATCTATGGCAGAGCTGGGACAGCATTGCCTTCTCCATCCTGGGGGCACATCCAAGGTATGACTGATGTTTAGAGCAACAAGATAAAGTTGTATGATCAGCTTTGGGAGCCTCCTGGACAGTGCGTGACACCACAGAGGGGCTAGAAGAAGCAGAAGAAAATTAGAAAATGTTTGAATCTGCAAGAAGTCATTTATCTGTATGGCTGAATAAAGGAGAAACTGTGATTGCTAGCATTTCTGTGGCTGTCAATCTTTGTTAGTTCTAGCGATGTAAGGATTAAACTGTCTGACAAAACCCACTATTAGATTTCACATGGAGCCAGAGAGACTCTCTGCTAACTTGCAGAGCTCTCTTGCCTGCTCTCAAGACCATCCTTTTCAAGATAGCTGATTCAGGAAGATCTCCCCTCATTCACTAGGAATAAGCAGAAGATCAGTCTAAAATGTTGCCAAAACCAACCAAACAAACAAATTAACTAACTAACAAACTAGAAGCTGTCAAAGAAACACACAAAGAAACATTTTATAACAGAATAGATGAAAATACAACAAAATGATTCTCCATAAACTCAGATAACTAGTGAAAAACTAACATCAGTATTTCAAGAACTAAAAACAGAGACTCAAGAGCTGGAGGAGGAAATGGTAAAATAATAGAATGAAAATAAAAATGTTCTAGAAGAGGAAAGTAAAGTGATTATGTTAATAGAAGCAACATTGGATTTGGCCAAGAGAGAAAAGGTATGAGTGTGAATACAATTAAGGACATGAAGCACAGACTTGAGAAAATAGAGAAAAATGAAAAGAAAATGAACAAACAAAAAGTTAAAAAAAGATTGAATAGAACATGATGGACATGGATTACAGACAAAAATGACGCAACATATAATTTATGTCCTTAGAAAAGATAACAGAATTAATAGAAAAAAATATTGAGCATATTATTTAAGAAAAATTTCAGATAAAGCTAAATTCTTCACATTGATAGGACATACTATGCCCTGAAGGAGGAAGGATTCATGGACATTGTCATATATTCTGATATAGTTACTTTACTTCAAAGAAAAAGAAATAATTCCATAGGCATCAAAGCACACACTGAGAGGGGGTAAAACCAGATTGTCTTGAGACTTCTGTCTGGAAACATTCAATGGTAGAAAAACATGGTCTAGAGTTCTTAGGGAAAGAAAGTGAGGCAAAACTATTTTATACCCAGCCACGTTAGTGTTCAAACAAAAAGATACCCAAGAGATATCTTTTAAAGATACAAGCACTCAAGGAATATAGTTCTCCCTGAGCCTTTTTGAACACTTCATGAAGACAAAACTCAGCTGCCTGAAAGAAGAATGGAGAAACAGCAACAAAAGTTTGCAGAAAATGATGAATTCATTTACATATAGATCTTAGGATAAGGCATGGAAATTATGATTGTAGAAGAGAACAGAGAAGTGAAAAGCAAGAAAATAGTATAACTAATAAAGTTCAGGTGGTTGAGAAAAAGAGATGATAGTAGTAAAGGAGAATTCAGTTCCTTACCTTACAGAGACAGGAAGGTTAGATACATTTAAAACTAAAAAAATCACATAGAAAACTACAAGGATGTTATTGAAGGGAATTATGGTATACCCTAGATGAACTAGAAATAACAATATTGACAATAATAACAATACTGACATTGTTGTGAAGGAAAAGGAGGCAGTGACATAGGAAGAAAGATAGTTGAAAATCACAGAACCTGAATTTAAATTAAGTTTATGGTGGAGAGTCAATAGATTCAGTCAATAGTATATATTATAGAAGAACAAAATGAGACCATTAGTCTTCTTAAATTTGCAAATTTCAGAAAAAAGCACACAACAAAGTGAAGCAAACACAGAACATAAAACGAAAGGCAAAAAACAATAAAAATAGGTGTACAGTTTTAAAGCTTATGTAACAGCTCTAAGAATGTAAAAAAATAGAGCTTTAGGTAACTATTACAGAAAAATCTCCAAGATAATGTGGTTAAGTGAAAAAACTATTTATGAAAGAAAGTGTATGAGTAGTCTTCTACTTGTGTTTAAGACAGTATATATACTCTATATTTTTATACTGTATAAAACTAAGTGCATCTAAACACACACATACACACACATGTGTATACATATGAACAGACTATCTCTGGAAGGATACACAAGAAACTCGTAACGGCGTTGCCTCTGGGACAGAAGGCTGGGAACTGGCGGCTGTGGAAGGTTTTTCACTGTCCATGATTTTATACTTTTTAACCATGGATTTTTATTACTTTTTTCAAAACATATATAATTCTTCCAAATCTCCACAGGCAACCTGCATCGGAGGCTGAGCAAAGCCCTGGTTTTTCATTTTAGGGCTTCTGACAACCTGATGACTGTTTCATTGTATCTCAGTGGTAGGGATAAAGATGATGATTGCTATCTCTGTTTCATGTGGGGTTTTGGCAGACCAGCAAATGGTCTTATTGATTTACTTGTGTCTGAAATTTTCTGGTTTCAATAGATTATAGTCAACATGAAAAAGGTAAAAACAAAAATCTCAATTGTGATGTTATAATATACTGGGGCTTTGGAGTCTATGTTACTGTTTATATTTGTCTCTTAATGTTAGAGTGTTTTCATTTAGATTCCCCTGAACTAACAGAATAGACACTTAGCTTACATCTTAGGCTCTGGCCTCTGTCCTTCAATTCCCATTGTTTCCCATTTTTCACTCTGCTGGTCTCTTCCACCATGGCTCCCTGTAGGCACTCCATCAAACACACTCTGCTGTCGGGCTCTGAACACCTAGGGCAACATTGTACCAGTCTACCTGCCATGCTGTCCAGGTGGACCATTCATCACATTGGTGATGCTCATTTCCATCTTTGTTCTTGTTGCTTCCCCAGCTGAGAATAATCCCAAACCTAGACCCACATAGATTCTTTTCTTTCCTGAATCCTATTACACTCAGTCAGTATCTCACAAGTTAGCCTTTACCTGTTTTTCCACGATCTCATCTGTGATCACTTTTTTACAAGTTTAACCCCTTCAAGGGGAAGACCATGGTGCTCTATGTTCTAAGGAAATCCCAGAACTGATCATTTCCTACCATCTTCATAGATAGGACCTTAATTGATCTTAATTGGAGCCACTAGCCCTTTTTGCCTGTTTTGCTCCTGACTAGTGTCCTTACTATCCTTCTTGTACCTCCTGTGGTTCATTCTCTATGTGACAGCTAGAGTGATTGTTGGCTTTGAGCATAAATCAGATGAATGGTCTTACTCTCTGGTTTAAAAGCCTCTGAGGGCTTCCCAGCATGCCTGTGACAAGACATAAGCTTTAGGTGATTTACAAGCACACTCTGCATTACTCACTCCTTCATCCCCTGATTTCCTTCATATACCAACCTCTGCATGCCAAACTCATTCCCTCCTGGGGCCATTGTACTTGTCAGGGAAGCTCTTCTTCTGTGTCCCCCTGCATGTCTCTCTCCATCACCTCCTTCAAGTCTTTCCTGACACCTGACCCAGTACAGAGATCCTCTCTACCCCCATCACTTTCTGGCCTTCTTTTCCACTTTATTTATCTTGGCAACTTTCATCTTCACTAGGAGGGGAATGGAAATGTAACCTGGGGTCAGACTGCCTGGGTTTAAATCTCAGCTTCACCACATAAGCTGTGTGACACTATGCAGGTTCTTCACTTCCCTCTGCCTGACTCACTTTTCTCGTCTGTAAAATGGGGGTGATATGACACCCAGCCTATGAGAACATCATGAGGAATGAAAAACATATAGAAGGCTGGCAGGCAGAAAATGAGGATAACATAAGTTTTGTTATTTTATAAAATTGGTATTTATTTACTCATTTACTTCATTCACTCGCACTTAGGACTGTCACTCTGGTGTTTTATGTTGCTAGGGATGTGGTGACAAAACAACAGAGACTGAGCATCCTTAAGCCACAGTAACTTATTTCCTCAGAGAAAATTTCCTCCTTCCAGGAGGCTAGAAGGGTCAAGATCAAGGTGTCGGCAGGGTTGGTTTCCTCTGAGGCCTCACTCCTTGGCTTGCAGATGACTGTCTTCTCCCTGTGTCTTCACCTAGTCTTCCCTCTGTGCCCGTCTGTGTCCCAATTACCTCTTCTTATAGTCACATTGGAGTAGGGCCTGCCACAATGACTTCATTTTAACTTTACTGCCTCGGTGAAGGTCCTATCTCCAAATACTGTCATAACCTGAGATACTGGGGGTTTGGACTTCAGAATATTAATTTTTGGGGAACAAAATTCATAACATCTACAAGATAAGATTATGAGCTAGTGGACTCCATATCTCAGCAGTTAGAAGTGTGGTTAGCATATTTCCGTGTCTTAGTAACTGTCTCTCAAAGGGATAGGAGAGCCTCCTACCCCCTTCCTCTTACTACGCCCAGTGTATTCAGTTTCTTACTACATCTTGAAAGCATGACAGCACCTCCTACCTATCCTTGATCCATCATGTATCCACAAAGTACAGAGCAGCTGAGCACTGGAGGGAGAAGACATTTGAGGAACGTGCGAGTCCTTGAGAAGTACCACACAGGGGAACACTTTCCGTCTTGGTTTTTGTCCCCCCAAATTTAAATGATTCCCTTCACAGTCCAGAGGCAAGTAGGGGACCCCCAGCTTCACTGAGGAGCTGTTGGACTCTGGTGACCCAGACAGGAAAGGGAGGCAGAATTCCCAGGGCTTTTGGTAACAGAGCTGCAGGTCACACCCAGTTAAGCAGATGGTTCAGGCAAGCCTTGCAGAAGGACAGATCTCCATTCTAATCAAACACCCAGTCCTTGGCCCTGTTCCTCAACACCTTGACTGAGGTTTGGAAGACAGCCTTTCTTGGAATAGGCTTCGATCTTACATAAGGTGTCAGAATTGCCAATAGTTGGCGTTTTCTCCTGTGGGTGCTGTAGAAAAGGGCTATATTTTGCTTATTTAGAATCAGATAACCTCACTCTATACTACGGTTGAATCCTCCAATTGTTGATTGTGAACTTTAAATTCTGGTCTACCTGATGTGCACAATGGGCAGAGTGGGAGGGGTCACTATTTAAAGTACATGGCCCGTGTGCCTCTTTTGGCAAGCAAGGAAGTCTTGTAATTTATCTTTTCTGTTTTGCAGCTGTGATTGTCAACACACACACACATTATTTTGCCCTTAGCTTGGTGAGGAAGAACTAGTATCTAACTCGGATCTAACACTAAACGGGATGGTAGTGTTAAGTAGCTAAAACTGCAGAGAAAGTTATGACTTGTCTTCCCACTCTAGTTTAAGCTGAAAATCATGAAACGCTGAGACGGCATCTGTCAGCTTTGGGGACCCTGCTTTCCTCTGGGCACTAACCTGGTAAATTCTGACTTTGCTATAGAGACAAGTGATTACCAGGTGTGGTTTGTCAGAGAAATGTGAAGGAATTGGGTTTCCTCCTCTTAAATTTGCGCTGTCTGGAAGGCTGATTTAGTTGAGCACATTTTGTTGGTTTTGCAAAAGAGTAAATGCCTTCAAAAGGTTAAGGTGCTGAGTCATCTCTCCAGACAGCCCCAGGGTTTAATTGGAAAGAGTAAGGGTGGCTGTCTTCACTGTCGTGTGACACATGTGTTGCCACCGTAAAAAGAAGCAGCACTGAGTCAAGGACGAAGCGGTCAGATTTACACAGTAACCACAGCTGGGGGATTTTCTAGGAGGTAGAAAGAGGCTCTTAAAAAGGCAAAAAACATTATAAGGGGAATTCAAGACACCTAATCATAGAGCAATATCCATGAGGAATTTAGGCACGTGACACTAACAGCTGGGAAAAAAAAACAACGTTGTGGAAGATCAATCCAGTAAAATTGAGGGGTGGGATTAAACAGGTTTTGTGTTCTTTGAAAGTTTTGCTTTATTTTGAAGGTGCCTGGATGGCACAGTTGGTTGAGCATCCGACTCCTGTGTCGTGGTCTAGGGGTAATGAGATCCAGCCCCACGCGGAGTCTCTGCCTCTCCCTCTGTCCTTCCCACTAGTGTGTGTGCATGCATGTGTGTGTTTGTGTGTTTGTGCATGTGAGGGCTCTCTCTCTCTCTCTCTCAAATAAATAGTTAGAAAAACCCCAAAACTTTGCTTCATTTTGTATTATTTTATTCATTAATATTTTAGAGGAGTAGCTCCTGATGTTAGTCTTTGTTCAAATTATTAAGAACACGAATTAAAAATCTTTTAGGCTCAAAGCTTCTGAAATTCAGCAATTGCTAATACCTGGACTCTGCCCCCAAAAGTAAGCGTGGCAGTGACCTTTGATGATGTGAAGAAATTGAATGGCTCTTTGGTCACATGCTGTACTCTCAACGTTTACTTGTGATGGCCACATGGCAAATTCTAACTTAGATGTTTTATAGATCTGGTTTGGAGATCTGGTTTAGACTTGAGTGAAGACTTGTCTATTTTATCATTGAGTCCTTGAGAATTAATTCTTGGGGAAGTACATCTTGTGTCAGACATTCATATTTTTAATCTTTTCAACTCTGTTTTGCTTTATTCATAGTGTTCAGTTGACATCTAAAATCCATTTTTGTGCATAAGGAAACTACACTATTAAAATAGTTTTTGTGGGGTGCTGAGTGGGCTCAGTCATTAAACATCTGCCCTCGGCTCAGGTCATGACCCCACAGTCCAGGGATCAGCCCCACTCAGCAGGAAGCCTGCTTCTCCCAACCACTCCCCCTGCTTGTGTTCCCTCTTTCACTGTCTCTGTCTCTGTCAAATAAATAAATAAAAATATTTTAAAAATAAACAAATAAAATAGGTTTTTGGGGTGCCTGGGTGGCTCAGTAGGTTAAGCATCCAACTCTTGTTTTTGGCTCAGGTCATAATCTCAGGGCTATGGGATTGAGCGTCAGGCTCCATCTGCTCATTGCAGAGTCTGCTTGTCCCTCTCTCTCTGCTCCTCCCCCTACCTCCCTTGTTCAAACTCTCTCCCCCCAAAATAAACAAGTAAATCTTTAAAAAAATAAAGTAAAATGGGTACATTGCTATGTGTGATGAAACACATAATTAGCAGGAACTAAGAGCTAGTGAGTTTATAAACCCCTTCTACAAAGGGCTCCCCTTCTAGAATATGTTCTACTGATACAGGCATTGCTAGGACTTGTGTAGGAAACAAATTGTTCCATGATTTATAAAAGCCTTCCTGCCTTAGAATTATTTCTTTAAGCAATTAAAAAAATATGGAGCTTGCTATTTTTTTTTGGCAGGGAAGTGGGAGCTCATACAATATTGACAGTTTGGAGGTTAAGCTTAAACTGCCTGAAACGTTGGGAGCCCCAGAGACACCCTCTGAGAACGTGGGCTTGTCACAGCCAGTGTGTCACTGGCAGCACTGACCGTGTTGGAGAGCTGGGGTTGATGCGACAGCAGTCTGTAGCCACACATCCGCCCACACCTCACGTTTGACAGAGACACGGGAAAGGGATATCCAGTTTGTTAATTGTTGGGTTTTTTTTTTGTAATTTTATTAGTACTTTTTTTTAATGTCAGCGGTTGAGTGGAACAATTTTTTGTCACTGTTTGATGCATTGCAAAACAACCCAGGGAAGAGATGTAGCCTCCAGAGAAGTCAACAACAACGTACCCAGACATGCGAGCTGTTTGTGATTATGTATCTTAAAAGACAAAGACTTGAAGAAATGACTGGGGCTCAGGTGTGACAGAGAGTCAGACCCTTCTGCTGAAGTCACATGATTAAATGTGAACTGTTAGAGGAGAGGTCTCCCCAAAGGTACTTGCTTCCTGGAGACATATGCCTTGTCAATGCCTCCTCTCATAAATGCAGGTGATGCCATTTTATCTCCCTTTAACCAAGAGTGCTTTTGGGGTCATTAGCACCCCCATGATTCCGTGAAGGATCAAGGACCTTGGTTTCTTTGCCTTCACTGCTTCGAGCTAGATCCTCAGTGGGTCCTGGATTGAGCCCTAGCCTTAACTCCAAACCTTACTCATACACAGAATATCTCTATAGGAGTGCTAGAAAAGCTGGAGTAACTGTTACATATAATTTGAATATACATTCAGACTGTTGGAGAGTGTGTGTTAAGTGAGAGAGAGCTGTGTTTTCAAAGTGATACCAAAAGGCATACTCTACTTCAATTCACATGAAATCCAGAAATGACCACTGTACAGAAAAATGTGGAACAGGCAAGGCACAAACACTCTTAGGTAACTGTGGATATTCTTTATGCTCAGGTGCCATCCACATCTATGTCCAGTTCTTGGCCATTTTGTAGGGCGCAAGAAGAGAAGAGGAAAGACAGAGGCCCAGGGTGGAGGAGGAGGGATGTTTCTTCCAGAACTCACCTTTCAGACCTTTCAGAACTCACTTGTTCTTCAGGTTGGAGATCTCAGCACCTCTGTTGGGAGCCAGAGGTAGAACCAGCAACCCTGGCTTATGGAATTAATCACTCTAGAAATGGGAGAGCCATCTTAGAAGGAATGTGTATACCTTATTTTATAGAGTTTGATGCAAGCCCTTTAAAAGGGCTTTAAGAGTCTATGTTCTTGCTGACATGCTAATGTGGAAACTCAGGGTCTTGTTTCTTTGGTGTTTATGGTGTGTCTGAGAATTTAGTGGCTGAGTGAAAACCCAAGGGCCTGTGTTGAAGGGAGTCATTTCTTTTTATGTTGAAGATGTGTGTTTTATCAAACTAGGGAGTATTTCAATAATGAATTCCCTCAGTACCTT
>RCUC01094919.1:0-24591 GCA_003697995.1 Taxidea taxus jeffersonii | reverse complement strand
CTGCTCTCAGGTAGCAGTGGCTGGGAGGAACTCTGCCTCCCGTCTTTACTAGACCTGGTGTCTTTCATGTCTGGTGGAACCAAGAACCTGGGCTGAACTGAAAACGATGCTAAGATCAGGCTGGAAGAAACAGAGGGTACGTGCTCCCTGGCTCTGGAGCCGGACTGCCTGGGTTCGAATCCTGTCCCTGGCGGCTCACTTGGGCAAGTCATTTGCCTGTCTCTGCCTAAGTGTTGTCACCTGGAAAATGGAGTGTACCACGTGGGGTTGCTGTGCAAACGTCATGAAGCAGTGTAGCTGGACACAACATTGTGCCTGGCATGGATGGTTACTCGTTCTAGCCACAGGGTTTCCAGGACACCTAGGAGCACAGCTTCAGACCATGCATCCCACAGCCCACTTCAGATGACCAAAGGTCAAAGTCTCCTGACAACGAATGGGGGAGATGGGTCTCCTTCTGGCAGGACGCATGAGGATATGGCAGCAATGCCCAGAGGAAGTTGGTTCCCGCCATCCTGAGCTACTAGCATGAGCAAGCTTGGTGCTTCAGGTGTGCAGTCCCATCTAACAAGGGATCCAAGCATGAAATCATGTACAATTACCCTTAAAAGTCCCCTATGGGGGCACCATGTTGGAAACTAGCACACTGTCTTTTTTTTTTTGTCTTTTTATTTAATTATTATTATTTTTTTTTTAAGTAAGCTCTAGGCCCATGCTGGGGAATCAAACTCACAACCCTGAGATCCAAAGTTGCATGCTCTACCAGTGGAGCCAGCCAGGTGCCACTGTTTTACTTTGTTTACCTTTATATTTTGGAATAATTATAGACTCATGGGGGAGTTTCAAAAAAAAAAAATGTACAGGGAGTCCCAGCCAGTTTACCCAGATTGGTAACATCCTATATAACACGACATCAAAACCAAGAAACGCACTGAGCTGTAATCCAGACAGGTGATTCTAATTTCATAGTGTGTGCATGCGCTAGTGTCATCTGTGGTGCTCCTTGTGACAGCCATGAGCAAGACACAGAGCTGTTCCAGCACCACGAGGCTCCCCAGGCTGCCCCGGGGAAGCCCTTCCTTCTCATCACTCACCTCTAGTGACCACCAATCCGTTCTCTGGCTCTATGCTTTTGTTAGCTTGGGAAGGTTATATAATAAATGGAGTCATTTTTTTATACACATTTCCAGCATAGAACAGATTGGATTTTTATTTATTTATTTATTTATTGGTGCAGCCTACGTCCCCTGAGGTCCATCCAAGTTGTGTGTATTGATAGTCGGTTGCTTTTTTATTGCTTAGTAGTATTCCACGGCATGGGTGTACTGCCATTCATTCACTCCCTGAAGGTTGTTTACGTTTGGGGACTGTTTTCTGAATGATGGCGGCTATGATCATATGCATATAGGTTTTGTGTAAATATACATTTCCCTTCTGGGGGACAAATGGTTAAGAGTACCATCGCCAGGTCACATGCTAATGGCACGCTTAGTTTTATAAGAAACTGCCTGGCTATTTTTCAGAGCAGCTGTAGCTTTTCTTATGTTCCCACCAGCAATGAAAAAGTGATCCAAGTTCTCCATATTCCTGCCAGCAGGAGGTGTTACCGCTGCTTTTAAAATGGCAGCCATAGGGGTGTCTGGGTGGCTCATTCGGTTAATCGACTGACTCTTGATTTCGGCTCAGGTCATCATCTCAGGGTTGTGAGATCGAGACCCACAACGGGCTCAGCAGGGAGTCTGCTTGAGATTCTCTTCGCCCTCTGTCCCTCTCCCTGCTCACGCCTGCAGCCTCTCCCTCTCTCTCAAATAGATAATAAAGAAATAAATGAAATTTAAGAAGAAAATAAAATGGCAGCCATTGTCATAGATGTGCACGGGTACCTCTTGTGGTCTTATCTGCATTTCGCTAATGGCAAATGCTATTGGCCAACTGCTCATGGGCTTATTCTCCACCAGCATGTCCTCTCTTTGTGATGTTACAGTGGAGCACCAGGTATAGCAGCTGGCTTGTGATTTCAGCCACGTGGTAACTTCCAGAATGAGGGAACAGAGAGGCTGGTCCCATCTCCTTCCACCGCAGGCTGTGTACCCACCGAGGGTAATTTGGGGATGGAATCATCGGGCCGTTTTGCTCTTATGTTTGTGAGTGTTTGCCGAGCACACATCCTTGGGTTAAGTGTCTATGATCTGACGGCAGTGTCTTGCTAGCCTCACGACCCCAGGCCAGTGGGATCTGAAATTGTCTGCTGGAGCCCATGGCTCCAAGTCCCTGTCCACCGAGGTCTTCCAGTCTTCCTTCAACCTTCAAGAGCCAAGGCATTTTGTGGTTTGTGATTTTACTCTCTGAAGCTGTGCTGGGCTTGGATCCCTGCTGAGGGCCCCCTGCTTGGAGGAGGCCTTGCCTTCTTCCTTCCTCGGGCTCCTGTAGACCTCTGATGCCCCGCCCCAACCACCAGCTCCCATGCCTTGGCCATCCTCCCAGCGCCTCCTTTGATCGAATGCCTCTTCGGGACATGAACATTGCTAGCCAAATTCTCCCTGGCCCGACCCATGCTCAGTTTTGTCCTCCGGCCTGCTGCTGAGGTCCCCTGGGCTCATGGCCAGCCTACCTAAGACATGGCACCAGAGCCACGGAGAGATTCAGGACATTGTACAACATCGGGTGTGGTGGAAACAAAGGTGGGAAGCAAGTTTGGGGAGGTGAGGCTGGAGGGAGAGGTTAGCGCTAGGTTCCAAGCTGTGGCCAGAAAGTTCTAGTGGAGATGCTACCCCAGGGTGAGTGATGGTCAGACTCATTTCACTCTAACAGCCGGCCAACGAGTGTTTACTGAGTCCTTCCTACATGTCAGATAAAAGATCGCTGCATTGGTAGCCAATAAATGTGAACTGATCCGGGGGCAGGGGGTATTATTCTGAGTTTGATGGAATGCACTAACATGGAAGATTCGATGCTGTGAGCTCTGCCTCTAGTATTTGATAGTCCACTACGGAAGCTAAATTGGCCAAATAAAATCATAGCCCTAAACTCTGGTGATGGAACAAGTGAAAATGACCCACATGGAATGACTTACCAGTGAGTCAAGGATCCAGGAGGCAAGAGAAGGAAGGACTCGGGGCACTCTCGGCAAGTCTGGACAGCAGAGGCTCTGCACGGAGGCTTCCGGGAGGCAGAAGGACCGGAACATCAAGGGATGGAGAATTACATCAACGGCCACTCGGCAACTTGGTCTCAACTCTCACATTGGAACCTAGATGAGCAATTTGGAATTCCTTCACGGAAACGCTAAGAGCCAGAGGCTCCTGGGTAGGAAGTCAACCACAGGAGAAGAACAGCCGGGTTCTCCTGACCCTTTATAGTGACACATTAGTCAGCCCTGTAAGTTGGAGAGCAGAAACAGCCCCCTCCCACCCCCAGCCTGCAAGAAAAAAAAAAGAAATCATAGACCAGTTCACCACCTCTCCTAATGAGGCATGAGAATAATTCCCAGCCTCACTATAGGAGCAGAGGGCTCGGGAGCACTCAGACAAGATCCTTTGCCTGTCTGGTCAGAGATTCTACTTGGATGATCGGGCTGTGCTCATTCCCTTGCAGGCCTGTCCCCTGGAGACAAGATGCCCAAACCTGAAAGCCAAGGGGCCGCTGTCCACCCCCTCGGGATGGCCTTCCCCTGCCTGCATCACGCAGATGTCTTTAATTCAGGAAGAGCCTTGAGTTTGGCCCCTGATCCTGTCTTGCCCCTTCAGAGAGCTGTCCTCGAATGCTTCTTTTCTCACACAACTTCACTTTATAAAAACAAGGGATGGGCCAGATTTGCCCGTAAGGCTACAGTTTGCTGACTTCTGCTCTAGATTTTACTATTGTGACTTTGGCTTGACCTGTGTGTTTGGGGTGACCCATCTTGGCCTCTTCGATTTTAATATCCTGCACCATGAATCCAAGGGTCTGTTTGGGGGTCCAAAATTACCAAACTTTTGTGGACCTTTGGGGCCCCCGGGAATAAGGATGAATGGCACACACTATTTTTTAGACTTACAACATTTCTTCCTTTTGGGCTAGAATTGGAGGGGTAGGCTCTTCTTGTTTCTGTGAGCCATCTGGAACTTTCTTCTTCTTCAGTGTATTTGGGTTTATTCGGGAGGTGGGTCCAAGAATGTTCTTTTTTTTTTTTTAAGATTTTATTCATTTATTTGACAGAGATCACAAGTAGGCAGAGAGAGAGAGAGAGAGAGAGAGAGAGAGAGGAAGGGAAGCAGGCTCCCTGCTGAGCAGAGAGCCCAATGTGGGGCTCGATCCCACCACCCTGGGATCATGACCTGAGCTGCAGGCAGAGGCTTTAACCCACTGAGCCACACAGGCACCCCAAGAATGTTTATTTTTTCCCCAAATCTTAGTATATGCCAGGAACTTTAAATCCAGTTTCTAGAATTCACCTTAAATAATGTAATTTCTCCCACCTGGGCTTCAATTGGTCCATCTGTAAAATGGGTGTGATATGTAAACACTTGTCTTCGGGAGAAAGGCCTTTGCAAATGTGGTAAGTATGGCTTCTTTATTGGCCAAACTCCTTATTCACAGGCTCTGTATTAAAATGAGCAAGGGGCTGAGATGGGAAATGCTGGTTAAGAATAGGGCAAGGAACTTGTGCCCCTACCTAGCACAGAGTCTGGTATGGGAAGGGATCAGGTGTTCGGAAGGATCCAGTTTGGCTGGACGAGTCAACACAAGTGTTGGCAATATGGCAGCCGAAGGCAGGGCTGGGGCCTCGGCCCTCGCTTCCCCACCTGCCTCTTCCACCTTGAACTCGACAAGCTGTGTCCCCGTGAGGAGGCCCCTGACACGGCCACACTTCTGCTGCTCAGTGTGGGCAGAGTTCTGCTGGGCCCAAGGCTGTCAAATTCACTTCCATCTTGGCCTCAGCTGGGGCTTCATGCTTTCAGAAAAATTTCCCCCACTGCCTTTCACTCGAGGTCCTTGGCAGGGATTGCCTCTCCCATTCTGCATGCACAACTCACTTAACGGGCACAAAGAAATGGGAGAAAGCTCGGGAAAAAAAATATAATAAAAAATAAAAATAACAACCGGCCCCAGTCTAAACCTTGGGAAATCTAACAGGGTCTGCATCTCTTTAAAAACTATACACAGACATTTCTGGTCGAAGTGAAACCATGCTTCTCACAGAGGGCTGGAGACAGCCAACGAAGCCTTAGTCATACACAGTTAGTTTCAAACTTATGTTCCTGCTCACAGGGAGAAATCAATGTACAGTATATTAAAAACAATCACTGTGGCCCTTCAATGATCCAGTAGTTTAGCTTTGAATGCATTCAAGCTAATGGGGGCTCTAATGGCTTCTGACAGATCATTCCATTGATCAAGAGGCATGTATGAAACACGCTGCCTACTAAACTCTGTTTTGATTTTGAGAAAAGAAAACCAAACGTCCATGGTAAACAGCGCTTGATTGTTTAAATGTTCATGGAGGGGCCGCTCTGCCTGACCCTGGTCGGGAGCCGAGGAGGGGAGGACAATGGGAATCTTATATACCTGGCCTGCTTTTTCCGCTGGCTCTAATCAAGGCGTAATCAACTGGGAATCTCTGTCTGAAGTGTTGGGGGCAGGCAGCAGGAGAGTGACCAGAGGTCCAGTTTTCCATGTTGGACGAGGTCCGAGGGATAGCTTGAGCTGCTTTGAGAAACTGAGTCAGCCCTTTGGGGGCTCTGGGGTTTCGAGGTTAACTATGCGTGCTCTGAAGTGAAGAACGGGATTTCCTATTGGGAAGGATGAGCAGGGTTTTCACTGGGTGACAACAGTTTTATAAAGGAGCTAAAGAAAGCATGCTCCCTCCATCTTGGTGCCCCAGCGCTGAACATACCTATCTGCAAGTACGGGCATTTTTGCAGGGTGCATGGAGTCTGAAAACAGATTTTCCTTTTTTAAGTAGACTCCATGCTGGGCGTGGAACCCAACTCGGGGCTTGAACTCACAACCCTGAGATCAAGACCTGAGCTGAGGTCAAGAGCCAGATGCTTGGGACGCCTGGGTGGCTCAGTTGGTTAAGCAGCTGCCTTCGGCTCAGGTCATGATCCCAGCGTCCTGGGATCGAGTCCCACATCGGGCTCCTTGCTCGGCAGGGAGCCTGCTTCTCCCTCTGCCTCTGCCTGCCTCTCTGTCTGCCTGTGCTCGCTCTCTCTCTCTCTCTCTAACTAATAAATAAATAAAATCTTTAAAAAAAAAAAAAAAGAGCCAGATGCTTAACTGCTTAACCGACAGAGCCACTCAGGCACCCTGGGGTCTGAAACAATTTCAAAAGGGGCCTTGACACTGCTCTTCAAGACAGCTGTCGTGTGGAAGACGTTCACATTCCCCCACGTCCTTGTGGGGGTCTCCACTATGAGCCGTGGGCCACTGCTGCATTACGCTGGCCTTGCCAGAGGAGAGCTGATGAAAATGTATGCCAATCCTTCCGTTGCTCACCCAAATCCAACCGATCTCACAAACTAATCATAATCTTGCTTCCTTGCACATGCACCGGGCTTCAGCATTCCCAAGTCCCTCCAAGGCCGTCTCCATGGGGGTGTGCCACGCAGTGCCGAAAAGCTTCTCCCATGGGGTTTGATTCTCCTTGATGACCCTCTCCTTGTCCCAGAGGCTTAGAAGGGCAAGCAGGATGCCCTTGAAAATGGGCACCACTAAAGGGCATGCTGATGCCTGGTCTGTCTTTCATCTTTAACACCGAGCAAGGCTGCGGAGGGGCTGAGCAAGATTGGTTACTAACTACTAAGTGGGTCCGAATGGCTCTGAGTGCATGTGGTCCAGAACCATCACGGGACTTCTCTTAAACTTCCCGCAGCATGGCCTTGACCTTCCTGTCCCCACGTGTGTGGAGCAGGGTTAGCCTGGGCCAGGGCTCCCCATCGATCCGCAGGAAGCTACCGCACTTACCAGATTAAAAGCAACTGGAAACCCCCGGTGCTGGAAGCCGCTTCATTTGTATTTGGTGCCATGTTTAGTCAGTGGCTTTTGTAAAATTGATGAATTTTGTCTAAAGGCAAGTGCAGACAGGCAAACAGATCTGTATCTGCTGTTATCCATTTAGCCTGACACACATGTGCGGAGGAACTATTTTACCTCGATTCTTTCAGGACTGATGAAAAGTAAATGCAAGCAGAGTCATGAACTGCATCATTGGAAAAGAATCACTGAGTCTCAGGCTGAAAGTTAATTAATGCTTCCCTCCCCTTGAAATAGACTGACCCGGGTGCTCAGACATTCAGAGTCAATAAACAATTGTTGTACACAGATCATCCATTAGAAGGTGATGGCAAGAATTTTTTAAGCAAATCTCAAATTGCAGCGGGTGACCTAATCCTGCTGGAGTAACGGCAGGACTGGAAAATCATTTTTCACAGGATCTCATTTATAAAAAGTTCCGTGCCATCTGCCTAGGAAAAAACAGAAGTCAGAGAGGCAAATGGAAAAAATACAGGCAGTCACGTGTCATTCTGGCATGAAGGACGAGACACGATGTGAATCACTTAATGTGCGTGATCTTGGTGACAGCGCGATCCTGTGAGCTAGGCGTCACTCTCATGCCTGTTACATACACAAAGACCAGGGCACAGAGAGGTCAAGGGATTTGCCCAAATCCCAAAGGTACCACGGTTATCAGAGGAAACTGGGATAATAAATATTATAGCTCATGCCTCACTGCAGACCTACTACTCCAGGCACTTAATATGCATAGTATTTTTTTTTAAAGATTTTATTCATTGCTCTTGAGATAGAGGGAGATGGAGAAGCAGACTCCCTGCTGAGCAGGGAGCCCAATGCGGGGCTCGATTCCAGGATCCTGGGATCATGACCTGAGCTGAAGGCAGATGCTTCACCGACTGAGCCACCCAGGTGCCCTAATGCACAGTATCAAGTCTGCATAACGACCTCAGGTGGTAGATACATTACTAGGATCCCCATTTTGACAAGAAAACAAAAGTTTGAAAGGATGGTAGCCTTAGGGTCACACACAGGACCAGGATTCAAAGTGAGGAAGCCGGCAGCCAGGAGCCTCGATTGCCCTCCAGGAATCAGAAGGAAAAGCTGATGGATGCTAATAGGATAAATAGAATGGGGGTGCAGAGGACACAAGTTTTCAACCTGTGCGAACGGGCCAGGGGCAGGGGATGAAGGGCTGTGGGCGTCGCTGCAGGGGAGACAAAGCAGGGCGCAGGGGACAGGCTCTCTTTCCTAGTAAGGGACAGCCAGGGAATCATACCCTACACATACTTTCCCAGAGGCCCCAGCTGGCCCAGGAGTGTATTGGGGTCTCTCTGGTGAGCACCAGGGATCCTGGTGTATCCTTCTCCCGACAGCCGGGAAGCCGGCCTCCAGGTCCCAGCAGCCGCAGGTGTCCCCGTCCTACAGCAAGTCACTACCTGTGCCTCTCCAGCCCCTCCCCTTCACCACCCCGGCCTGGACGTCGCAGCGGCCCAGCTTCTGCGCAGCCGGTCCCGACAGCACTCCTGGGCCTTTCCTCCCCCTTTATGGTTGTCAAATTGATTTCACCACCGTGGTACCTATGGCTCTCAATGAGACTTAATTAAAAATACCATTTAATCACAAAGTAACAAAGGCAAACTGGATAAATGGCATTCCCACATCAGCACCTCCTGGTCCGCTCTCTCCTCTCCTGCTCTTTCTGTCTGCAGGAGAATTGCCTTTTCAAATAAGAACCCCTCTGTCTTCCACGCACTTGCCTCTGACAGACCTCCAGAATAAACAGCATTTAGTGTGGCATGGATCCAAATGTATGCAATTTGCCCAGTGGTAAAATCAGCCTTAACTAGAACAGGGGGGAAAAAAAAAGCACAAAAAACAAAAACCAGTTGCATTCGAAAATACCCTTCCCCTGAAACACGCCAAAACCCTTCTCCTGAATGTTGGGTGTCCATTAAACAGGGTCTATGAAATCTCATTCCCAGCCTCCCTCAGTTCAGTTGGTGATGGATTTAGAAGTTTATTACTAAAATTGTGTCACAAGCGATGCCACGACCCTGCTCTTTTCTGTCTAGTGAGCTCCCCTGGCGGGGAGGCTGGGGCTGTAGGAGCTGCTTGGGTAAGGCAGCAGGGCGGGGTGCCCCCTCACACACCAGGAGGGGCCCCCAGCACATCTCTCCATCCCAAGATCTTGGCCAGAGCGTGGGAGTCCCAGTGAGAACACTGTGCCTTTGGACGGACTGTCTGCTCCCTGAGAGACCCCCGGGAGTCCAAAGTAGACGGCACCATCAACCCACGCAGAACCCATGGGTGTTTCTCAGGGGTCTGGAACCAGACCTACGCTCTGCCCCCCACCCCCCGCCCCGGCCACCCCGGATGTGTCTCTCCCACTCCTGGTTTCCCTGCTTCCGCCATGGCCACTGGTATTCTTCCCTGGGCACCTCCCTGCTGCACTTTCCTGTCTCAGGACCTTCGTGCCCACTGTTCCCTATCCTGGAAAGCTCTTCCCCATCACCTCTGCTTTCCCTGACCTAATCTGAGTCAGTCCCCAGCAACGCTGTGTCCCACCCCCCCTTCACCCAGTGGGCTCCCTTCTGGCACTTAACAACCGTCTGAAACCGTCTTGTGATTGAGTAGCTGGTCTGCTGTCTGTCCCAAGCCTGCTGAGTGGAGCTAGGTGGTCAAGAAAGGTTTGAGCCATGGCAGAAGTGAGGAGAAGTCAGGAGCATCTTAGTGCACAGGGAGCTCCCTAGATTGCTGGGACCAGGGGGCCGGGGTCTGCTGACTCCGGGTGGTCCCGGGACCAGGCTGCCCACTCCCTCAAACCCACACATGGCCGGTGTTCCCAGGGAAGTCCTCCCCTAGCTCTCAGGGGCAATGGGCCTTCCTTTGGCCCTTCAGAAACTGAGTTGATGCCACTGGCCCCCTGCAACCCCCTTCACAATGCCTTCTCGCACAGCACACATCATCCCCACATGCGCCGAGCCCATGCTTGCTGAAAGCCGTCATTTCTTCAGCAAAAAAACGAGATCTCACCTTTCGGATTCACTGTAAGTATGGTTTCTCCCACCGTGGTGGTGCACCATCTGGGCCCATCTGGAGGTCTTCGAGAACCATCTCCACCTAGCCCAGCCAAGCCAAAGAAGCAGGCCCACCCCCCAGCGTGCGAGCAGAGATGAGCACCACCCCTCTCTCAGTTTCTTGTCTTAACCTTTTAATATTTTTATTGTGTATGAATGTTTTATGATGTACAAGACACATTACTACAAGTAGGCCACAAACAGAGCTCAAGAGTAACACACACACACATCGGGGAAAGCACTAAACATGATTACCTATTCTAATGTAGGGGTGCAAGCAAGCAGGTGTGGAGTGCTCTCCGCCGGGGGTCGAGTGCTGATAAATGACAACAGGGAGCACCAGGGGCCATGGAAGGTTCCCGTCCCGCCTGAGCACGAGGAGAGGCTACCTAGCTCGTCACCATGCCAGGACAGCCACCGAGGGCTCCCAGGTGTTCTGAATTCTAAGGAGAACACACACGTTTTTATTTTACAGGAAACCTCCCAATCTAAAATATCGGCACCTCAGGAAACAGAACATGGAACATGCCTGGGCACCAAATACAACAATGGAGGTGACGCGGCCACACACTCCCTATGTCCCGGCGCTCATGTCATCTCTACAACAGCCCAGTGGGCCGCACTTCCTCTCTCTCTTCCCGATGAGGCCTAAGGACATCGGGGAATTCATTTGTGGTCTGAGAGAACCGAGTCTCCAGACCATGAAACCCTGGCTGCTCTGTGTAGCGCGGCGCTTCAGCAGTTAGCTCCATGGACGTGAACGCCACCTTGAACTTGGAGAGTCTCAGGGCAGGAGGGAGTCTCTCAATGAGCACAAGAGCTCTTCAGCTCCCAAACTATGGTAAAGCACGACAAGAGAAGGCCCCGGGTTGGGGCGAGGGGCGAACTACTCCCATGATTTCTGGGGTCACCACAGGGCAGGAGCCAAGCCAGAAAGGGAGGGATGTGATCATGGTGTCACGAGACAAAATCGGCACGAGGATAAAGGAAGGAGGGGACAACATCTACATCAGGTCAGCTTACAGATACAGAAAAATACCAATATTTACTGGGTATCTAACTACTTGTCAGGAGTTGTTCTACACCTGTAGCTAGGTTAGTCCCTTTACTCTTCACCTTGTGAGTTGGTGCCTTTAGTATCCCCATCGTACGGATCAGGAGACCGAGGCAAAGTGACACGCCAAAAGTCACAGAGCCAGTGTGCTCTAAAGCCAGAGCCCAGATTTTAACCTCTACTATACATGGCCTCTCTAATGCACAGATGTCACCAGGATGGGGCACTGGGGCGCCTCAGGCCTCGAGCCCACCTGTCATTACATATGGATGGGAGAATCCAGAAAAATGCACGTGCAGGCTAAATCCATGAAGCAATGCCAACAGGGCTGTGTCTCTTTCATTAGCTCAGGGAACCTTCCCAGCGACAGATGTCAAGTGTATTTTAATTTCCAACGCCTTCTCATTCCTGGGGGGCAGAGTACAGAACTCATGACTCAGGCTTTTACAGAAGAGACAGTGGCTTCTCTTCAGTGACATGCTTCTCTTTTCATTCCTTTCGTGTATGGGGATGGCGGCTACGGACAAGTGGAGAAGAGAATTTCCTGCTCTCAAACTTTTTATAGAAGTGTTATCCAACAGGACTTTCCACCATGAGGAAAATGTTCTGCATCTGTTTTGCCCAATACACTAGTCACCAGACACGTGTGGCTATTAAGCAGCTGAGGAACGGAATTTTTGTTACGATGGAAACTGGATTTAAGAAGCCACACCCAGCTAGGGGCTACCATATTGGACAGCACAGCCTCTAGAGGGCGTGGTAAGAAATGGGGGGGCAGTATCTAGGTTCTGTCTCCCCTCGAATGACTTTGCAGCCTTCTACTCTAGAGTTTCTGCAAAGGCTGGGGAAGGTGGAAAGTGGGTTGGGCTCGGCCACAGACTGAGCTCACCCCTGCCACCTCGCCCCTTGGGAACTGAATTGCTCCCGTGAAAAATCCAAGTGGGGAATAGTATTCAGGGGGCAGGTTCTTGTTTCGTACCAAATCAGATTATAACACTGTGCCATTTTTAAGCATTTTAACATTCATGGGCTTCATTCCCTACTCTTTCTAAGGGGACCCAGGTTCTAAAATCTAAAATCAAGTCTACCCATACTGCCCTTGCCCAAGCCCACGGCAAGGTTGGAGGAAGGAAGCCAAAAATATCTTTTCCTCCTCCACCTAAGACTTGTGCTCCTTCTAGGGTTTTCCTTCCAGAAGCAGACCTCTAAGTTCTGAAACGATGTCTGTGAGATCGAATGGCAGAGGCATCGAAGGGTCATCCTTTTCCCAATATGGCCGACATTCTGGCTTCTGATCCACAGGTAAGGTTCGGGCAATTTGGGACTGGCACCTAGAAGAGTAGGAAGAGGCAATTAACCTATGCGAAGAAATTCTGGAAAGACCCAAATTCACGGGCATTTTGGAACGATACCGCCAAGCACTCCAAAGACAGTGCTTCACGGTGGTGGTAAGGATGAAATGAAAGAATGAGCTCACCGGGCACAAAGCAGGTGTTTAGAAGACAGAAGAGCTGTTCCTCGTAGCGTTGGAACTTCTTTTTCTTTTTTCGATTCCCAGCTTTGTATTATCTCTAGTGGCTTCACAGAAGCCAATCACCAGGGAAATTCAGTTACTCTGCCTTTAAAACGGTGAATTATTTTTTCATTATCTCAACTGTTATTTAAAGTGTGTGATTAAGCCATTATCAGATTTAAATGTTTGTGGGATTTCGATGTATTACTAGATTACTGGGAAAGATTAAATTGAATTTACTGCATTAAAACGTCCAAGAATAGATTAAACAATATTATGGGCCGGGATTGACTTTGGAGATTCTAGAGATTTACAAGTGTCCCAGCTTGCTGTGCTCAGAAAAAGGCACTCCAAGGAGAGACGGATTTATAAGGATATATGCAAATAGAGGTTAATAATCATTTCCACTGATGAATAGGTGGGGAAAACTTCCACAAAATTAAATTAAAAGGCTAGCAAGAGTTACTCCCTAAGGAAAACACTTAAATCACAGTTTTTATTAAATGGATTATTCATCAATAGTAGAGAAATTAATTATCATATGCAACTAAATTACAGCCCTGTAGGAAAAAAGTTGGGGCAGCATCATCCCCACCTTGGCAGGCATCGACCTCTCAGAGAGACCAGCTTATTTAAAATTGGTCAGGGAAAGCTCAGTGGCTTTAGCTTTATTCGCCTGAAAAATGAGGATCAGAGAGAATGAAACACAAGCGGCGATAAGAAATGAACAATTTCCCTACTCCCTTGGAGGGCACGGCGGTGGAAGCCTGTGTACCTGAAAGAAATAGTAAGAGTACACCAGAAAGAGATGCCTGGGCTCTTCCTCACGCCCAGCTTCTCTGCATTGTTCTCGAAATCAATTAAAAAGTGGCCATCGCCACGATCCGTCTTCTGTGGAGGACGAACTCTGAAGGCATCAAAGGACGGACTATCCCGGTCCTACGTCCGAGCCTGATGGTAGGGAAGGTTCCTAACGAAAAGACATCTTCTTCTCTGGGGAATTATTAATGGTGAGGGGATCCCCACGGGAAAACATACTTCAACTTTATACCTATTTTCTCGCGTGGTTAATTGCTCTGCCGGCATCCTCTGCACTCAATCCGTCGTACGTTACACATAACATTCCAATATATCTTCGGCTCTCCGCGTCGGACCCTGATAATAGCGTCTGTTAACATGCACTAAGTACTATTATGTACCACATCACTTCATAAATAATAAGATTAGCTGACCTCAGGGCCCCAAGAAGAGTAATGTGTTTAAGTGTTCTCATTATTTATTTAAAACAAGAATTAAAGCAACAGAAGCTGCTTTTGACAATCCTCTTAGCATAAATATTAAACTGTTTGCACTGATAAGCCCCACACAGAGCCGAAGAACAGAGGGTGCGTTCTGCAGACGACCTGGTGGTAGGTGTTGGGGACGGTGCCTCGTGGCGCCCCGGTGTTGAGGCTGCGTCTCTGTGGTTCTAGACACAGTCTCTAAATCACAGGAAGGGGAGGGAGGGAAATTAACATTCAGGGGGAGCTGCGACTAATTACAAAGGAACTCGGCAAAGCTTTTCCAATTGTGCTCTCTCTCTGCTTCGAAATCACGGGGTAATGCTCAATTTACTAGGTAGGGAAAGTTATTCCAAATTGAGCAGCTCACCCTCTTGGCGGATAAATTATCGGCACACACATTATCCCGGCTGGCAGATTAAAGGCCTATGATAAGTGTCGATCCACCTAGAATATCATCAGGTTTGTAAAAAGTCAATAGAGATGCTTTTTCACCTGTCAGAGGGGTTTGCCCCATCGCTTTGAGAAAGTATTAAAAATAGGAAAGCTTGCCACAGAGGTTCGCTTATGTCCTGTTGTATACCCACCCCCCGCCCCGCCCAGCCCTGACCTTTTCCTCTGGGTCCAGCTGCTCTGTGATTTCCTGCCCCGCAAAGAAGGGCCAGGCTGGTGAGGGAACGACCTCCTTTCCACGCAGGCCCTGAGAGGCCAAGGGGCTGGCTACTCTCACTGGCTTCCCTCTGGACTGGAGGGAGAACCCTTTGCGGGGTCTCTTACTGCTCTGAATTCACAGCTTTCAAGTTCACCTTCACCTACAGGGGAGGATGGCCACCCTCGCTTCAAATCCTAGTGTCTGGTTCCATATCACGCCAGATTGTGGAACCAAAAGAGAGGGGATGGAGGATGGCTTGAAGGCGTAGCCCCTTTTCAGTTTCTTTCTTTCCTTTTCTTTAAGATTTTATTTATTTGTTTGAGAGAAACAGCCAGAGAAAGCACAAGCATGGGAGGGGTAGAGGGAGAGGGAGAAACAGGCTACCCACTGAGTGGGGAGCCTGACATGGATCTCGATCCTGGGACCCTGGGATCATGACCTAAGTTGAAGGCACAGCCTTAACCAACTGAGCCACCCAGGTGCCCCACCCCTTTTCAGTTTCAATTCCTCTTGCTCAAATACTCATTCTGCCTCCTTTTGGCTCATCTCCTAGGATGGGGCAGGAGGAAGTTTGAAGCGTCGTGGCGAACTTGGCACCTGCTGCTCTGTGGGGAAAGGACATCCCAGGCTGGTTTCTCACCCTTGCTGAGCTGAGCCTCAACTCCCTGTCTGGTGGGAGTGAAGGTGAGGGGGAGGAGGAGGATGGTAATAACAGTATTCACGGGGTTGTCGGGAAGGATGAATGAATACATACATGCAGGGTGTTTAGAACAGTGCCTGGCACAGAGTAAGCATTCAACCGATATAAAATATTATCATCGCCACCGTTATTTCTACCACGAGGACTAGTGATGGACAGATGACAATGCCAAGACTAGAGCTGCCTGTCTTCCCTGTGGAGATACAGAAGCCACTCTTTCTGGCTCGAATCACACTGAGCCTGCGTCTGAGTCCCATACCATGTGATAGGCCTGGACGCTGAGACTTAGGTAGTCAAGCTCCTACAGCCTCCGAGAGATGGGCTCAAATGCTCCGATTCAGAAAGACTCAACCGTTGCTCCTGAAGACCTAGAATCAGTAAAAGGTGCTATCACCGGACTTTTGAATGGGTGGCTCTTCCAGACTGATTTGGCATTTACAAGGAAGAAAGTCAGATTGTTTCTTAGCACACAGACTCTACAGTTCCTTGCAAAATAAAGGGGCCCTAAGTTCTCTTAGGTCATGTTTTAGGAATGCTGAACTCGCACACATTTGCAGGCTGTGTCTATCCCTACTGTCCCCACCAAGAGGGCTGTAATTTTCCCGTAGGGAAATCCATCCCCTCTCCATGCCTGGCCACGTGGTTTGGGTGGGACTGGCTCCCCTGCTACAGCCAGCTCAGCCTAATGAGTATATCCCACTCTCCCAGCCACAGGAAGAGGTTTTGGGGGAGGCATATGACCTGATCTAGGGCAAGAGGGAGAGCAAAACCAGAGGACTGATGTGGGAGCTGCGGGAAAAGCCTTTCTTATCTCCTGTGAGCTATCAAGATGCACTGTCTGGGAGAGCCACAGTCATTTTGCTAGGAGCGGCAGGGGGCTGGGTCCTAGGCAATATCGTTTGTAGCTGGATCAATCCTTACCTGAAGTCAGGCATGCTTAGAATGTTTTAGTTCCATAGCCATGATTGAGTTAGGGTTTCCTGTCATCTGCAACCAAACAGGCCTGGCTGACATGCTGGCCATGCTCCCCACCTGTCAGTTACTCCCCCCCTTTTTACTACAACATCCGTTGCCACGGGCCTGCCTGCCAAGGATATATGGATGGTCCTGCCTCCAAACTGAGATGCCGCTGCTGACACAGTAGAATGTGTGCAGGGATCATCCGGGTATGAAAGCAGGAAAACACTGGCTTTCAGTTTTGGTTCCGATGGTATTTCTATTTGGGACAAATTCCTATCCAGAAAACAAGGGTGTGCTGGTGTTTTCCAAATAGGTCTCTGCATGCAAATAAGCCAGTTTCAATGACCACAGCTGGATGACTTTTCTCAAGAAAGTTAAAAAAAAAAATTCTCCTAAACTCAGTGTTCCCTAGGACAGTAGATCATTCCAGACCCACCTAAACAGTACGAAAGTTCTCTTTTCACCTTTCAACCCTGTCCTCTCTATTCCCATCCTAAAGCAAATCCTATTTTCCATGCTTCTTTGGCTAGCAAATAAACTTGGATCTACCCAGAAAGCCCTGCCCCTTTCATGAAGCATGACAAAGGGAGAAAAGGAAAATAATACATCATCTTCTTCCTCCCAAATTCACATTATTCCAAGATTCCAAGGACTATATGAACCAACCCCCCAAAACTCTAGCTACATAGGAATGGTTCTCCCTAAGTGACCTGGTGTCCTAACAGGAAGCAACTGACAGGTGTCCCATTGGCTGGCCCGGTAGCAGGCTGCCCACAGGTCCCTCTTCTTTCCCCACAGGTGTGACTCAAATGGGGCCTCCACGCCCCAGATTTCCCTAAGGGCCACACGTACATCTGGGCGATCAGGATGGCGGCCACATTAGTGAACACTGGTCACCATGCTAAAATTAACCACTTTAGCTAAAGTGTGTGTTAATTATGGGTATGCAAGCAGTCAATAAAAGGTTAATGCAAAAGTCAAAGGATAAATTTCTTCCCTTATTGCACCACTTCACAGACTAAATGACTAACATTATACTTTGTGTTTTTAATCAATAGGTTTTACAGTAATGTGCTGGCCATTGATTTTAAGAAAACATATATGGTCTTCCTCCTTGTCCTTAAATTTTGCAACAAAGAGTTATGGAAATGTTACCTGCCCTCCTTTATTTGTTGCAAATAAAGATAAGCAAGCTTAAAAAAAAAACATAAAAAACGAGAACTTCACGGGGACATGTTACCAGGTACACCCTGTTGAGGAGACAAGAAAAATAAACTCCTGAGAGGGAATTCTTTAATGGGGAACAGGAGAGCAAAGAGTAACTCTCGCTTAAAACAATTACATTTTGTAGCTGTTTAATCAAAAGACGCTGAATATACAGCACTGCCTTAATTTGATTTTTTACAACCTGAGAGAGACGGGCGAGGTGGGTATTTGATCCCCATTCTGAGTAAAGGCTGCCTTACCCACAGTTGACCAGGGAGGCATGGGGGAGCAAGGGCTGGGCCCAGCCTGGGCATCCAGCTGGCTTCCCCTTCCACCGCGTTCCATCATTCTCATACACTTCTTTTTGGACTAAAACAGGCCCCGTTCCCCGACTATTTAGCTGTTCTTGACACATTTAGATATCCAGGAGATTCCAAACCATTTTAGGGAGAAGGAAGAGCAAATTTTTTTTTCCTTCAAGTTCTAGAAGAACTATTATCACAGCAAACGACTGATAAAACTTCCTTTGTGCTCTGATGACTTGGCGTTTCTTACAGCATAAGCATCTACGGTCTGGAGAAATGAAAGACACATGTTCATCTTTAGGGGCATAAACTGTCTCTAATTATATTCCTGGGGTGACCTTGAGAAAAATCGCTCAACCTCTTCCTTTCCTCCACAGTTACATGAAGCCAATGGTTCTCTGCTTCACCGGGTTATGTGAAGATAAAACCAAATATGTCTATAAAAGCCCTTTAAAATAGGTAAAAAACCGCATAAATGTATAATTATGTCTCAATATCCCTTTTCTCTCTGTACAGACACAGGTCCTGTTTTTAAAACCCGGCTGATTATGCAATGTTGGCCAAAGGCGCTCGTAACGCTTAGAAGTAAAAATGAAAGAGTTCGCGCTTCTAAAGACTGGAGTGATTTAAACTCACAACTTCACCAGAAAATACCCAGTGAACTATAAAAAAGTGCACTTCTCTTCAAGTCAGAGTCTTCTCCAGAATTGTAATTTACAATGAGGAGCTGACGGTCACTCCGGCTGGAGTCTGCCCCATCAGAACGCATTCCCTCTAACCATATAAGCTAGCATGGAAGGCCTTGGAGGCCTTGCTTATGCAGCCCACACTGGTATGGCCTCATGTCAAATCTACCTTTAGTTACAAAACCCAGCTGGTGGGATCAGCATGGAAACAGTGGGAAATAAGATAATGGGGGCAACCAGCTCCTCTATTGGCTTTTAGGCTTTGGAGGGAGCAGGAGACCAACAGAGGGGACGGAGTTTCTCTGTTCTTCCCATTCTCTCTGGGACCATGAGAGTCACAGCATCTTGCCCCACAGGGGGATTCTCATGTTCAAACCCACGTATTTTTCATATACCATCCCATCTAAATCCCTGACAGGTACTTGATGTACAAATTCGGGGATTTTCACATGTCATTCAGACTCTCCTTGAGGTCTACCTTGAACATGACATTTCAGATCGGACCTTGAGTGAGCAGCCACTCCTCACTGGGCTGTTTCTCATGGTCTCACTATGATTTGCTCCAAATAATCTGTCTTTGTCAGGGGTAAGAAGAGTACGTGGTCCAGTTTCTAATAATCTCTGCTTAACATGCCAAGTCCTTTCAAGAGAAGTGAGCTAGCCCATGTATAATTTGTTTTCTCCGACTTTCCCTCGTGGCCGTCACAGCTCTGTGGGCCCCTCTCAAAATAAACAGCAGTCCTGCCATATCTACCATAACACTCTACCTGGACAAAGCTGGTTTTAGAAAATTGGCTTGTTAAATTGCTAGAACTCAGTTCACCCACTGCAGAACTACTAAGCAAATCCAATGGCTAAATGAGTTTCAACAAAGGACGTGTTCACTTTCTCTCTGAAAGGCTTTTAACCTCTTGCCTCCGTACCACATGTTAATGTTTCAAGATCAGTAAAGTCAACACACATCAGAGTGAGGAAAAGCCAAACTTTGGCCCACGGGTCAGCTTTTTTTTTTCTTTTCAGGTCAATGTACGTTTTTAGTCGGTAGTATTTTTCAACCATGACCACTTGAGAGAGAAGGTTTGGCTTAACTTCTAGTTGTGTAAGAATCTATCTGGGGTTTACACTTTAGGGAAGACGTTAAGAGCCTAAGAGCATAGTCTGCCGAGCTGTGTTAAGAACCAAGTATCTCTAACATGCTTGTGAATGCCACGCCATCAAGCCACATGGCCATCTAGCCATTTCTCCAGAAATCGTTGTGCCATTCAGCATGGATAACCCTGCTGTCTAAGTCTTAGTCGGTCAGTCGGCATATTCATGGGACACCGAGCGGGGGTCCGTACCATCTACACACTGGGAAGAGAAGGGAACAGCACAGGCCACAGCCCAGCTCCTGGAGATGATTTGTGTTCTCCACCTTCTCTTGGAACTCAAAAGGCATTTTCCATACAAACCGTGGTTTTCGTGATTCCCAATTCTTCTACTACCTATGATTTCTCTGAAAGAGCACGGTAATATACTATATAGCCCCATAACCATGATCATCAGGGTTTGGGTTTTTTTTTTTTTTTAAAGATTTTATTTATTTATTTGACAGAACAGAGATCACAAGTAGGCAGAAAGGCAGAGAGAGAGAGGAGGAAGCAGGCTGTCCACAGAGCAGAGAGCCCGATGTGGGGCTCGATCCCACCACCCTGGGATCAGGACCCGAGCCGAAGGCAGCGGCTTTAACCCACTGAGCCACCCAGGCGCCCCCAGGGTTTGGGGTTTTATTCTGTTGATTTGGTTATATTTGAAAACCAAACCACACAGAACATTTAGAGTTCTAACTTGGGTCGCCAAGGAGAAACTTCCTTTGATAAGGGTTTCCCATCCTTCTGGCTCATTGAACCAAGGCTTCTTTCCACTCTAATCACTGCTAAGAGCTCCTCTGGCCAATGGCAAAGCCTCACCAAAGAGGAGAAGACTCTGGGGTAAGGATGAAGGTGCCCAGTTAGTACCTTCAGGAGGTTAGGAGATGAAGAGACATGGGACACAAGAGCCTCTTGCTGGTATAAAAATCAGGGATGCTCCTCCAGTGTCGTCTCTTCTCAGATTGTCTCTTCTCAGCCAGTAATAAATACCAAGTACCATGTACTTTATACCTCTATTTAAATTAACACTGGTCCTCAAACTGGAAACCGAGGCCCAGAAGATTAACTAATTCATCCAAGATTTCACAGCCAAACAAAGGACAGAATCAGGATTTGGCAAAACTGCCTGACTCCAAACTTCAAGACCTTTGCACTATTCCAAAATACCAACATCAAAAGGATCACTTTGGGTCCTTGTTAAAAACACGGTTTTCCAAAGGTGCCTGGTCCCAAGTCAGATCCTCCAGAGGAGGGTTTGGTCAGTCTGAATTTTCACGAGTAACTCTTTGGATCAGGCCGGTTGTGAGAACACTGCGCCACGTTAATATGCCACAAAGGACCACAAAGATGCTGAAGTGGGGCACGGAGGGGTGACACGTGGGCCCATAAAGAACTCACATTATATCCATGTCCATTTCAGAGGACGCCGGACTCAGAGCTGGCTCTTGCAGACATGAGACCTGGTCCCCTAAGCAAGCAACAGGTGACTTCCTGGGGTCGGGCACATAGGACAGGTCTCTTAGAGTCCTTCCCTTCCTCCAGGGACTCTGCCGGGCCTGGGGAACCACTTAATACGTGAGACTGCCTGGCCCACTGCTGGGGTATAAACCCAGGGGGTGGAGGGTTGAGAACAATTTTATCCCCAGGTCCATTTGTCGGCTTGTCAGTGCCGTAATGACAGTGATGAATGGGCTACCTTGACAGCTCAACATTTAGGAGCTGCTGACCTGTGACCTCTGGTCACATGATAGGGTCACCTGAAACTTGCATGACTTCTACCTGGTCAAGGGTAACAATATAAGGGTCAACTATGCTGGACGATTATATGTACCCAGTCTGAGGCCGCTTGGTCAGGAGCTTTAAGAGAGGCCGGGTTGGGTTCCCCAGCTCACAAAGCTATGGAACCATTGCAGAAATACGCCTGACAAAAGATATACAATTTCAAAGCAGTCTAGAGTAACTTTCCTTGCGAGGGAATAGAATGAACTCATTATTTTTAAAGGGCAACAATGAAAACAAACACTTTGGAGAAAAATATATTCTGCCAGTGACTCTGCCATTGGGAGGGAAGCTTGGAGGCGCAGGCCCTAATGAGCGGTATTAATGCTCTCCCTGCAGCTGGGCAGAAGGTTCAATTCGATGCCGTTATTGGAACGAAATCTCCACCGGCCAGCCTCAAGCCCTCCTTTCAGCCAGAGAATACGGCTTCTCTGCCTGTCTGGTCAGCACAGGACCCCATAAAAGAACCATGATGGACAAAGCAGAACCTTTCCCAATTTCAGGACATCCCCGTTGCTTGAGACTTGTTTGCATGGGACAGTCTCCAACTTCACAAAGATTCCAGAATGACTTATGAGCAGAAATGCAAGGCCACTGTCATTTTTAGAGGCACTGTCACATTAAAAAATATGTATATGTATATATGTACATGTACACATATATGTACAAATATATATGTATATATACACGTACATGTATATATATACATGTACATATACATGTATATATATATAATTTATCTATATTTCTTCTTACAGATCTGAAGATTTTGCTTTTTTGCTATCTGGTTAAATTCCATTTATTCCTGATCAGATAGTAACAGTCACGTACGTCAAGAATACAGTGTCATAAATGAAAGCCAAAGGGTCAATGTCATTGATTCGCAGAATCTAGAAACTTCATAACCCATGCAAGAAGCAGGCACTGCAGAAAAATCTGATTTACATCAGAAGCCTGGTTCCTACAAAGGATGTCCCACCCCCACCCCCCCCAACACAAAGTCAAAGACCGACAGACAGACTGCCCCTGGAGCATAATCCACTCACACTCCTGAGAGATGAGCAAAAGCAAAGGACAATGGCTTACAGAATAAAAGGCCAGCTGTTCTGACTTTGGAATGCTCATTTGAGTTGTAAGCTGTGAAATAAATTTGAGTTGATGGTTCCCCCATCTGCTCACCTGTCAGTCTATCTCCACTGTACTGCTGTTTTTAGAAATACTTCCGTGTAACCCGCTTAATTGGTTCTGGGATGCCGAGAAACATCTCCCAAGTTTATTTTAACCTTATTCTGAACATGAGGCTACTGGGCCTTTGTTTCTCCTCTCTTCTTTAAAGAGCATTCACTAATGGGTCAAGAGCACACACTGTAGATAACTCAGTGTAGCCCAACACCGACAGCGCGGGGTGGTCGAATTCAGAAGTAGAAAACAGGGGGCCGAAATGAAATGCCAATCTGTCAAGGACATACCAGCCTGCTGATGAGCTTCTGCTCCTCGCTGGTTTAAAAGCTGAGGCAGAGTCAAAATTCTTGCAATGGCGTGCAAGTCCCTTTGTGATCTATATACCCTTTCTGCACCGGGTTCCCTGACTCTCCCTCCTTCTGCTTGTCCCCTTGTTCCCTTTGCGCCACTCTGTACCAGCTCATCTGCTCTTCCCTGAAGAGGCAAAGAACATTCTCAGGGCATTAGTATCTGCTGTTTCTTCTACCTTGAAAATTCTTCCCCCTAAGGGCTCCATGTGGCTTGCTCCCCCACTGCTCAAACAGAATCCAATCAGTGTGGCCTATCTTGAGTGAGCTTCCCAAGACAGCAACATTCCCCTTTCCCTCCAACCTCTAGCCCAGCACTCCCCATCTTCTTTCCCTGCACTATTTTTCTACACAACACCTGATACCATTTGGGGTACGTGTATGTGTGTGCGTGTGCACACGCGTGTGTGTAAAATGAGCTCCCCGGAGATGGGGATTCCTGCTTGGTTTGCTCACTGCTGTCTCCTGCAAGCTGAGAGCAGAGCTGGGCACATCCCAGCCACATTTAATACAGCGGAGTGCACAGAAATGATTGAGAACTTGCATCTGAACCCTACTTCTTAAAAATAGAACTGATTTCCCTGCTACACAACCAATTGTCTAGTAATGATAGTAAAAGTACAAGACACCATCAAAGGAGGAATAGTAATACCACAACTAGCCACTGACAAGGAGGATTAGGGATGGCAGAAAGAATGTTGAGGGGGTGGTCAAGGGTCAAGCTCCGGCCCTGCCACTCCCTTATTTTGGGATGTGGGGCAAAGCTGTGGCTTTCGGGGCACCAGGACTCAGGTCTGTAAAATGAAGGGTTGAATCAGACCATCCTTAAGGTTTCTCCCATCTCTAGAAAACCGGGATTTTACCAATACGCAGTTAAACTCCATATACCTTATCTCATGTGACCTTCACTATGATAGGGAGGAGGGGTGTTACCCAGTTTGAGACAAGAGAGCAGAGGCCTCACACCAGGTCATGTGGCCGGAAAGTCACAAAGCTGGGACCGGAACGGAGGCCATTGCTAGGCCAGCATTTTTCTGTTTAGCTGCATTTCCTCCACTGGTTGAACTGAAAAGTACTCCCAGTCGCCGTTACTCTGATTCATAAACTACTTCTTTTGCAAGCAAGCCCTAAGCCCCTCAGAGGTAACACCCACATGTACCACAGGTTTCACGGGGAAGAATCCATGGATTCTCCAAACCACCACCTCATTCCAAGGTTGGAGGTAAGAAACTGCTCCGTTTGCCCACGGATGTTCCATGGCAGAAACAGAAGTCTGTAGAAGTCTCATCAGTAGAAACTGATGAGATCTGCACAACGGTGGCATCAAGACCGCTAGGCTAACAAAGCCCTTGGATTCCAAAGATGTCGGAGACATTCTGATCTTAAATCCCAAGCAGATTCCCCTTTTGTACCCCCAGAAACTGCAGGACCCTGTTCCTGAAGCTAATATTTAGAAACTAAAAATAATTTTACCCACATAAATATCTATGCTACTGGGTTCAGGGGTCAAGACAGATGACAACTCAGTGTAGCTTACGGAGCCTGCCGGCGGGTAAAGCCCAGATTTTGGCAGAAAGTGTATTACTGCTGCTCTGTTTTCATTCAGCCATCCATCCATCCATCCATCCATCCATCCATCCACTTATTCATTCAACAGATATTTACGAGGTACAGGATCTAGAAATACCGTAGTGAACTAGGACAAAATCCCAAGTTTCGCGGAG
>RCUC01094917.1:0-10223 GCA_003697995.1 Taxidea taxus jeffersonii | reverse complement strand
AAACTCTGTGAGCTTTAGGTTTTTCATCCAAATAATGAGGTCTATAAAACCTCTCTTCATAAGGCAGTATGAATTGAAGGGCCTAATATTTATAATGTGCTTTCTAACTAGCTCAATGCCAGGCTCAGAGTAGATTCTCAATAAATGAGAGTTTCTTTTCTTCATCAGCAGTGTTCATTTTCCTGGATGGTGACCAGTACTGCCAGAACTTCAATGGGTACAATTCATATTTGTTTTGAGGGTTGGGGATGACGGTGGATGGCCCATGGAGAGCAATGTGAATCATGGACCTTGGAATTGGGCAACTCAGAAAATCTAGGGATTTTCTGATATTATTATTACTTCCATCAGAAGCTGTGTAGGGAGAAAGTGGTATCTCTGAGGAATTCTCTAGAATTTTAAATTATACTGTGTAAAACAATTCTTAGTCAGTTTAAGCAATGCAGTCAAGTCAGTGAGAGGTGGTTTTGTTGTTTGGCATTATGGTAATCAAGCAAATACTCTAGGATTCATTCATAACTGAGAAATGCAGGTATGGCCCTGATGCAACAATAAACCATTAGATTTGCTTCTCAAGTGGTACGATTTTTCATGTTAACCTTTTAAAACTGAATCATAGAAGTTCAAACAAATTGTCATCTCTGAAAATCCTTAAATGAATCGTTACCCTAATGGAGTATTTAATACCTAATGAATGCTGCCTTTGTACAAAGACCTGAGCTAGGGTCCCAAGATGAATGACACGGTCTTTGCCCTTAAGTCGTTTCCACAAAGTGGTGGGAGATCAGTCCTGCATAGCTGTAACTCAAAGTATATAGAACAAATAGTATGCAAGGGGAACAAGCAAAATGCTCTGGCACAAGGGAGATCAAGGAAAACTTCACCGAGGTGAATGAGCTAGCCTGGAAGGGCAGATGTAATATAGATGGGCCAGGATGAGGAAGAAGTGCCCTCCCAGCAAAGAGGGCAACATAGGCAAGACTCACAGCTGGGAAATCACCTCCATCCACCCTTGCCGGCTGGCTGACTGGCTTTCTCTTTTCCCATAGCAAATATTTATAGAGCACCCACTGTGTTGTGCATAGTGGGAAAGTAGTAATGCAGTATGGCTGGAGTTAAGATCTCTGAAGGCAAGATCTTGGCTCTAGAGGCTACAGGTGGGCACGGTTAAGAAAAAGAAGGGGGCAGGTGTGACACGCATCACAGAGGTGCCCCCCAACACTTGATTTAATGTTAAGGCCAAGGGAGAGGGAACAACTGAAGACAACCTCAATGTTTTGAGTCCAGAAACCAAGAAGTTGGTGATGTCCTTGAGAGAGAAAGAAAATGAAGGAGGAACAGGTTTGCAGAAGATAATTAAGTAGAAATAAATGGACAAGCTGCAGCCTGTCTAAGAATCCATTGAGTACTGAGAGTGTCATCCAAATATTCTTCTACATCATGACAGAAAAATACTGAATCTGAGGGTCTGCACAGGCTGGTGACTTTGAGGCTTGTTTATTTTTTTATTTTTTAGATTTTTTTTTTCATTTATTTTTTTTGAGAGAGAGAGAGAGAGCGAGCACAGGCAGACAGAGAGGCAGGCAGAGGCAGAGGGAGAAGCAGGCTCACTGCTGAGCAAGGAGCCTGATGTGGGACTCGATCCCAGGACGCTGGGATCATGACCTGAGCCGAAGGCAGCCGCTTAACCAACTGAGCCACCCAGGCGTCCTGAGAGGCTTGTTTAAATAGAGAAAAGGCCACTTAAAATTTAGTAATGTAGGATATAGCATCTGTAACTGAACTAGAGAAGACCTAGCCTAACCCCCCGATTCTACAAATAAAGAAAACATGTTCCAGAGATGATCTCTACTGAGTGACAGAGTCAATCCAGGACTCTGACTACACATTTAAGGGGGGAGAAGAGGAACCAGATTTCTAAAACATTCAAATCTGAAATACAGATACAACCTAAATTTTTCAGAGTTGCCATGATTTCAATTTGTTTTTAACAGATTATAGGTGAAAGGGTTTTTTTTTGCAGAAATCTATTGCTGTGTGTCATTGTCCACAAAACCAGTTTTGTCATTAATTTCCAAGAATTCAGATTCCATGAAAAGCCTCGGAAACTTAAGAGGACCTAGAGCTGTTCCTGGGAAGGAAAGACAAGACTTTTTTTAAGTTATAGAAATAATGACACCCCATGTACATAATAACGGGCTGCGCAGCATAGAAGGAAGGACCTGGGTGCTCACTGAAAGAACCCAGTTTCCAGAAGCCAGGCACACAAGAGTAATCAACAGCAGTTTTCTCCCAAGCAAGAAAATCCTGCCCTGCTGATCAAAGAAGAATGACTACTGCACTTAAAGAACCAGTTAGTGGAGATTTTAAAAGGAGGGCTGGGGGAGGGATGGTGGAGGGAGTTAGGCTGAGGGGGAAATATTTATAACTGTGACATGTTTCCTTGTAATAATTTATGAGCCCACTGGAGAAAAAGGAAACACACAAACTATGAATAAAATATCCCAAATGTAAACATCATGCCTTCTGCGAATTTTCTTTAGTTAAAAATTAAAGTTGAGGTTGACTAAAGTAAATGACTACATTTTCGTGGTCTCTTATTTCCTTGATGCTAAGGGTTACCAACTGATTTACAACTTCCTGTGTTGTTTTTTTAATCTATATTTGTCAGCACATTTTTAATGTCAGATTACTTAAAATAGACATCTTGGGTCTAAGAGGTCAGGAATAATAATATTATGTTGACTTTTCTAAAGACTTCATAGCACTCTACAAACATTCTAGTTTAGCCTAAAAGAAAAAAAAAAAAGCTTTATATTTCTAAATGAAGTTAACTTCAATATAGTTTTAAGAAATTTTTTGTTTGTTTTGGAGGGTTTTTTTGTTTTGCTTTTTTTTTTTTTAAACTTCCAATGGATGATGACTTCAGGACCAAAGTGCAAGTCAATTGGTATGCTTTGAAGTTAAGTAAATTACATGGATAGCTTTATCCAAATAGTTTCAGCCTCCTCTTACTCAGGTAATTTAAGCTGTGAGAATAACAGGAAGTCCATGAAAAGAGAAAGACTAGAACCAAAGACTTAGAGTTCCTTCATTTATCGTAGTTTCTCTTCTAATCATTGTGACTTACTGTCTCAGATGATGTCTGCAAATTCCAGGTACTTGTTCAAAAAGAGTATTCTCAAATATAAAGTTAATGAACTAATTTCATCTTCATAGAACCTATCATAAGATATAATTAGAATGAAACATATAAAATCAATTTTTTACATTTATATTTGAAAATTCAAAACCAGCTTCTCAAAGCAGCAAATATAATCGCATAACTTGTCTTTATCATGCTGACTAATTTACAGATACCACCTATTTAGAAAAGAAGACAGATTTCTAAAACATTCAAATCTGAAATACAGATACCACCTAAATTCTTGAAACACGAGATAATTTTTAAAACATGAGATAATTTAGAGTATTTCCTCAATTTTAAATATTAAAAACCATCAAGCTTTAAATAGAATGCCAGGATGAAGCTAAAACACATTTATCCATGATCAGAACTGTTTGAAATACTCTACACTGAGTTCAGGGATATCCCTTTCAGAGTGTAACTTAGTTAGCTAAACAAATACACTCTGAGTGGCTTTTTATTAGTTATTTTCCAATTATTTATAATAGAACCAACCATACATTCCTTCTCTCACCCTAAGGAAGTTGCAAGATAAGGTCAATCTAAGAATCAAAGGTACAATGTTGAATTAATCAGTTTGAAGAGGTCTGGTGTTCCAATTTTCACAAAAAGGACATGCTAAAAAATGTGTCCAATAGGCACTAAGTCCTTACCTTTGACGACATCTGTTAAAGGAAATCTCTTGGAAGTGAACTCAGTTTGGACAACCACGGGCCACACTGGATGCTGAAAAACGAAATGTGAAAAGAGTGATACATTGGATGGGGAAGGGTGGAGAGGCAGTTTTCCTAATTTTGAAAGTTAGATGTAAACGTCTCCTTTTCTAAATAGGTGGTTTGCCTTAGTCCCAATCACATCACAGAACAACTAACTATGTCATGCTATCTAGGTCTCCAGAGAGAAGTTATTTGGGTCCAAGGAACTCTTCAAATAAGATGGCATCGAATACATATTTGGTAATTTAAAGGCTGTAACTATATGGAAACAGGGTGACAGCATGTTCTTATTAACAAACTCTTCTCCATTAGCTGGACTCTTGGGACAATGTTAATTATTTCATACAGAAATATCATGGACTGATATTCTCAATATGGCTACTCTACTCTTTCTTCCAGTGCTGGCATTAGAAAGATGATCCTTTCAATAATAACAGTAATTATAAATAATAATAATAATAATAATAATACACCTTTGGGTTTAATAATACTTTCCCTTTGAAGAACTCCCAGAATTTTCATCCACATTATCTAATTTGTGCTTGAAACAATTCAATGAAGAAGCCAGGTAGCAATTATCATTATCCTACTCTTACAGATAAACAAACTGAGGCCTAGGGATTTTCTTAGCATCACACAATTAGGAATAAAGCCAAGTCTAAAGCCTATAATTCAGTGGTCTATCCTCCAGATTATTGCCATCTTTAGAAAATATCTGGGTATCTGAAGAACTGTTCAATCCCTCAGGAAATGTTTACACCAGAGCCAGATCAAAACATCTTTTCCTTTTAAATTGCATTTACACTACAAGAAGGTACTTTTTTTTTTTTTTTTCCAAATTCACTAGAGAGGATTTTGTTGTCTGAGGTCATTAAGATAGGAGTACTCAGTTTTCTTTTTGAATTGTAATGTTGGCCTTAAGCAGAACCACGCTTGGAAATACTAGAGATGTCTAAAATACTCTGGAATCAGTTTCTTTAGTTATTTCACTTTTTAAAAAAAATTTCAAGCTCAAGTTATAGCAAAAGATAGAAATAAAAATGGGCACAAGGTGTTAACTCGAGTGTCCTAGCCAGGCTGCAATTTGGTTTACTGTGGGCCTGCCAACTTAAATTCCTCCTTGCCACTTCAGCTGGAATGAGGAGTCTTCATTTCCTGTCCTAACTTTTCGGGGGTCATTGGTCACTGTTGAGGTGATCAGCATGTGGATCTGATGGTCTCAAAGCTCTGTTAAGTTATAGATGTTTAAACTGCCAGTGTGTTGTGGATAAAAATAGAAGTTGCTATTAGATGTCTATTCATACCCTGCAGAAGCCTGGCAACATTTTGAACCTTTTCAAAATGTAAATACTGCATATTAAGCACAGGAAAGAAAATTAATGTGCTGCATTTGCAAATTTATTTCCAAGTCAAAAATGCAAACGGGGAGGAGGACTCTTGTAGCAGAATTGATATTCTACATTTATGGGGTATATTAAGAAGTTTGCAATGGCCGAACACAAAAGAAAACACTTTAGAAATGGATTAATTGAAGTTTCTCTGATAATCTGAGCTTTTGAATTTCCTCTTTTTTTATTTTAAATTTATGGCCTCAGTATGACATTACCAGAGTTTATTGCATTTTGCAGGTGGCACTCATATGTTGTTACTTTTTGTGTGGTATATTGTGGGCAATGGGTTACAATTTTTGTTAAAGATTTCCAGAACCATACATGTACCTCTTCATTAGACTTGCAAATGAGGAAAATATTTTTTTTCAAGGGGAGAAAATAGTTAAAACATTACAGGAATTTTTGTGCCTTTTTTCTTTAGTTAGTATTGGGAAACGTTTGCAATAAAGTTTGCTTTTTGAAACTTTGACATTTTGTAGTAAGTTTTGATTTACACATGAAGTCATCATCTGACAATTTGAAACAAATGTCTTTTTAAAGCATACCAGTTTTTTGTATGTATTTCTATTGCTCCAAAAAGGTTTAACAGATTTATCTTGCTTTCTGCTGTTCAAAACAGTGGAGAGTTGTCATTTCAATGGCATTTTTAATATCTTGAATATTTTAATAACTGGATTTAATAATTTAGTAATTGCCACCTTGATTATAGATTTTATGAGTACAACCACTATCCACAAATCCACCCACAGTTTTTTTCAAAGAAAAATAAAAAATAAATAACAATAAACAAAAACATTTAAAAAAAACCCACGATAACAAAAACAGTAAGCCAGACTTGGTACTATCAATAATATAAACACTTTAAATAGAAAAAGAAAGCATGAAGTAACACAATTTTCAGATACAATTTTTATACTTCTCAGACACAATAAGATCTGGAGCAGATTCTAATTCCTATAAGCATTCTTTAAACCTACACTGACCCTGTACTTAGTTCCAGGAGAACTCAAAATTCCTATCACTTATTCCCTTGATAGATGTCCATTTCATATTGAATATGTAAAATCTTAAAAGTAGTCTAGTGATTTCATTTGGCTTGTAAAGTAAAGATCTTGGATTTTTTAAAACCTACATAATGTTTCGGTGATGAAATTTTGTACTTACGAGTATTAAATTATGCCAAAAAGCCATTCACTTGATATTCTTTAAATACCATAGCACAATTCAACTAAAGCTCAGATTGTAGACCATCTTAAATAACACTAATGCAGAGTGCACGTAATGAACAATATAGCTAACTTAAGTTAATTTCCATGTAACAGATAACATCTGGGGGAAATGTATATTGGTAAGTTATGCAAAACTAATTTTCTAGCAACCACATCTGTAGATGTTATTTATTGTATGTTCGCTTAACAGTCCATTATTCTGTTTAGAAATCTATTCTCTTCTTTATTAGAACTTTTAATGTACTCACCTTGGTTCAAATGGTCTGCTCATTATCAGAAAAAATATAAATGGCATTCACATGGAACAACATGATTGTTTTTATTATATCCATTTGTGTGCAAGCATTCAAAAATGGCAAGAGAAACACATTTATTGCTTTACATTCAAAGTAATATTTAGGGGGTATTTGAAAGTCAAGCAAAACCAATCATTTGGCCAAATGGATGTATGTGTATAATCAGAAACTCCTGATTTTTAATCTCAGCATTAGGCCTCAGGCAAGTCACTTAAAGTCTTTTCCTTTGTTTCCTGCTCTGAAGATTATGGGTGCTATTCTCTTAAAGAAGAAGAAAGGGTGCTTGCTAAATCAGGGTACCAAATAGGAGCATTTTTTAAATAAACATATTTGATCCTTTTTCTGTTTTTATTTTCCTAGGTTTAAGAGGTAACATATTAGACTTTTGAGGAAAAAAATATGAGACAATTACAATGCTACAGGAATGTATAAAAATAGTTATAAAACTAGCTTTATTTAATTTGCCTCAACTATTCATAGACTTGAGGAAATTATAACGTTCTTTCAGAAAATCTAACTTAATAAAGCTGACCATGTCTTTCTGTTTTAAATAGATTTTACTACAGAACCAGTGATGTTGTAAAACATGAGGTTTTGTTAAAAAAAAAATACAAAGGCCTAATTGTATTTTTTTAAGAAAGTATTGCATCAGACGGTTTCATTTAAACATATTTGCTAGCTCTGTGCTCTCACCACAATTATTGATTCTAATTTTCCTTAAGCTTATTTTTTAAAAAGACTTCTTAATGGGGAGAAAATCACTATGATGCTTCTGTCACTAGGTTTATTTCAAACTATATATTTGACAGTATGTCTTCTTATTAATGAGATGACTTTATATTTACCCCCATCTAAAACTGGGGTATTTCGTTCCTTTGTAGTATCTTAGTAACAAAGCCAAATGTAACTCTTTGTGAAAGAGAAAAATGTGGCTATGATTTGGTTCACTGATAGTATGCAAAACACTCTGAAGAAATTCTCACCACAAGTTTTTGTGCAGGACTTAAATCAAATGAATACCTGTATGAGCTTGAGATATATTCATAAAAATCAAGCAAAAGAGGTTCTTGAGATAAACAAGAGTTCCACTCCACCAAAAAAAAATAAATAAAATAAAAATGTAGGGCTGGATGGAAGTGGCCCAAGTTCCCAAGTATGTGCCCCCCCACACACACACACACATACTGCCAAAGACCAGGAAAACTGGGTAGCTGGCAGTAGTTCAGATGAGCCTCATAAGGAAATGTGTACCACAGAGGTGTGAGGGACGAAACTTGTCCGCAAATGTGTCTCTTGCATTTATGTGAACGATCGAATGGAAGAAAAGGCATGAGGGGGGAGGGGGGAATCTGTTACCACCAGGATGCAGAGGTGATCTGCTGAGAACTTCCACGAGAGGGTCAGAAAAAATTCGCAGAAAGTCCTAGCCTGTGTGTAGAAAAGCAGAGCTGCAAGACAGATTTGGCAAGAGCAGCAAAATAAAATTCTGCTTCAATAAAAGAAATATTTTACCTTGAAGATTTGCTCATGCTTTCTTTCTCTGGGCATACAGTAAAAGCAGTAAACCCTATTGGGTTCCTTGCTCTCTGCTTTCCAATGGCTGACTCACCACCACTTCCCCCAAATTCCCATTCCTCACCCTCTGTGAGAGTCTGCACCACTCATTAAATGCTTCATCATCTACACTTGTCTCTGGATTCCCATGTGCAGCTTATTTATTTTACTGATAATGTTGCAAAGAACACTAAATTATATTTAGCTGTTTCATTTTCCAAGCTTGGTAAAATAAAGAGCAATATAAGGTGTGGGAGGATGAAAAACAAGCATGATGAAAAAAGGTACAAATAATTTTGTGGGAAGAAGAAAATGTTTGCATGTCCCATTTAGGGGAAAAGATGACTTGTGAACATGATGAAAGAAAAGAATTGTTCTTCTATATTTTGTATATTTCTATTAATGTTTAGTCAATTTAAGAAGAATCATCTGGAATGATGTCACCTAACAGAATAGAGATTAAGTGATTAATAATAATAATTTCCAAGTACAGCAACATGATGACATGGATACTGAAAACTGTACAGGCTGAGAAGTCAGCACAGCAGGGTTTAACTCCCAGCCTGGGCCCTCGGTGATGATTTGACCTTAAGCCAACCATTTAATCTCTTGGCTCCCAAATTGCCTTGACTATTAAGTTCTAGCTAACACTTCAGTCTTTCTCTCTATTTACTAAACAGCAACTTCCTATAAAATCAAATTAAAGTTAATAATATTAATTCAATATGAAATGCATTGGGATGACCAAGCAATAGCTTAAGTTTTCAGGACATTCCCAAACCTATCTAAATAAAAAATATTATCAATAGTCAATTATTAATATTCATAATGTTTCAATCATTATGAAACATTACAACCTGTAAGTTATACATGATCATATGTTTAACATACAAGTTAACTTGAAATATAGTGAAGAAGAAGTTGGGTTATGGACATTGGGGAAGGCATGTTCTATGGTGAGTGCTGTGAAGTGTGTAAGCCTGACAATTCACAGACCTCTACCCCTGGGGCAAATAACACATTATATGTCAATAAAAATAATTAATCAAAAATAATAATTTTTAAAAAAGAAATATTGTGGAGAAGTTAGAAATGAATAGATGATGATTTCCAGTTTTTCCAGGTCCTGAAGGATGATAATTAGCTGGTGATTTTATGCATTTCCAGACTTTTGTCTTTAAACATGTATTTTCAGGGTTTGACTTTGTCAGCACATGGTGGGTAGCTTCACCTCTGGGCCTCAAAAGCAAGCTTACTGTACAAACGACAACATCAATGTACTGATGTACAGTGAGGAATTTAATAGGGCATGAAGATCAAAGCACTGAGCTCAGCACTTCTTTATAGATCAATGGAGATAAGAAGTCAAATTATGATCAAAATGTTGCTTGTTAGAATCAGAATTTTTTTTAAAAAACTAATTAAATGATTCATATGTTTGCCATCATCAGTACCCTCCTTTCTTTCTCACCTCCAAGTCATGGTGGGATGGACACCACTTAAGTTGACTTCTTTGACTCCTATTTCTTCATTTCCAATGTTGACCAACCATCACCCTCCCTCAGTTTTGCACACTTGCTACACAATTCTGAAGTGCTCATGGTGAGGTCTTGCCTTGCCCTCTGTGTTTTTGGTTGGTTTTGCAGATCTCCTCTCTGATTCAGTGTACTGGCTTTATGCATTAACCTTCAAAGTCTTTATTGTCCTCATCACCAAGTTCTCGGTGGTCACTTTGCCATTGCCCCCAAGAACAGCCACACTCTGCTGAGTAACATTGATCACTATTGGGCTGTTGGTGAATATTTCAAGCACCCAACCTCTGCCAGAACTGGAGAAGGTATACAAAGGAT
>RCUC01094894.1:0-12296 GCA_003697995.1 Taxidea taxus jeffersonii | reverse complement strand
AGAGCAGAGAGCCCGATGCGGGGCTCGATCCCAGGACCCTGATGCGGGGCTCGATCCCAGGACCCTGGGATCATGACCTGAGCCGAAGGCAGAGGCCTTAACCCACTGAGCCACCCAGGTGCCCCCCAGGTAGTAGCTTCTAACCACTTAAGCGAGGTGAGCCTGTTAAATGCACATGGACGTTCTTGCCAAAGGGCCAAAGTCTAGCAGTCATGTTATGTGGCTAGTTGTTTACTTAGCCAGGAATCTCTAGCTAACCTTTAGTTTTTGTGTGTGTGTGTGTGTGTGTGTGTGGAAACAAAACTTTACTTAATTGTCAACAATGAAAGGAATTTCCAATCCACCACGCTAGAGAAAAGATGGCACTCTTTCCTGTTCCTTTTACAAAATGAAAATGCCATAAAGTGTCAGTGCCACATAACGAGGCCCTCAGATAATGAAAGGTCTGTCATGGAGTTAGTTAATGAAACTATTCTCAAGCTTTTAAAAAATGTGTAATCTTTTAGGACTTTTTATTGTTGTAAATACACATCAATTTCCTGCGGGATAATTTGCATTGGTAGTTTTGTATTCATTTTCTTTTTTTTTTCTTTAAGCTTTTTTATTTAAACATATAATGTAACCCCACCACCCTCTCCCAACCCCTCTCCCCCCCCCACCCCCCTCAGTTTGTTTTATGACATTAAGAGTCTCTTTTGGTTTGTCTCCCTACCGATACCATCTAACCTTTAGTCTTAAGCACGAGATTTGCAGCTCAGGGCTCTCCAAATTAATAGCAATGCAAGAAGCAGAGGTTTCCAAAGTGGTGTTCTTCATAAGAAGGAAGGTCTTTTTATGAGGGATGTATGTATGCATATTTTACGGTCCCAGAGTGAGGGATATGTGCAAAGAAGACATCTATTTCTTGAGTTCTACAGTACTAGTGTACTGTCTCTTTCCCCTGTTCCCGAGAGCCAGACCTTACAAATAGCTTTCATCACCCCTTCCCCAAAATTTGGTACATAGATGGAACTCTAAGTCATTCTAGATTTCCCTAACAGTACCGGGTTGGACTTGTCTGACAGTGCGACCCCGGGCAGCCCAAGACAATTTGATATACAGAGAAACAGTGTCCACTCTAATATATCAAACCCTTCTTCTTATTTCTCAATCTTGAACTGCCTTTTTGTCCCCTCACACTGACAGCCTGCTATCAATTCCAGCTGGGAGAACACAGCCTCGATAGTTGGCAGGTAATTAGTTGGCTATATATCAGCAAGAGTTGGTCATTTTATTAAGCATGTTCACATCTTGTTAGCAGTTCCTCACCAGGGCCCATCAGCTCTGTGGCAGCTTTAGTTCACTTATCTAATATTAAGTCCCCTGGGTAATGAGGAATTGGGAAAGAACATTCCAGTGGAGCAGTGTTTGGTGTTCTTATTTTGGTCTTGCACCTCGGGATCTGATATCAGCTGTATGAGCCCACCGTCAGGAAGAAGTGCCATCTTATTTTGAGTACCTACCCTACTCCCCATAAAAGTATATCAGTTAAGGTTGCTCACAAAATACCAGAGTGGAATTGACACTACGAATTCTGAAAAGCTTCAAACCTTCTTTGATGCCTACTCTGCTGTAGTGAGACTATCTTTAGATCCGTGCTTAGCCCCCCACCCCACCGCCAGTTTTGTGACTGTGTTGCCAAGGTTGTAGTGTGCCTTAGAGTTTGTTGAGACTTACCTATTGCTTATGTGTTAAATAATGGTTTCACTGATGGACAAGACTAGCCTGAATTTTGGGGTCCATCTTCTACTCTTCTTCATGTTCAGAGTGAAGTAGAATTTGCAGAATTGTTTGCTTGCTTAGTATCTAGTCCTCTTTTCTTGGTCTCTGAATCCTGGTTCTTCCTTATCTGTGTGTGGCATGGGTGTTGCTGACTCCATTCTTGGCCCAAACTTGGACATATGAACCAGGCCTGGCCAATTAGAGCATAACATCTCATGGGCCACAGGAATAGACTTAGAGACCCACATGGGACACAGTCAGAGCCTAAATCTCTAGGGAAGGGAAAATCTCTATCTGTCGTTAGCTTGTTCAGAAGTAAATGGAAGGTTATTGTAGCCAGCTCTAGGAGATACACTCCCATCGCTGAAAATGGCATCCAACAGAGGAAGATGAAGATGATGCAAGAGCAAACCTGAGTGTGGGGACATGATTGAGGCCTCTTGACCCAGTTGTGCCATCATAGGTTATGGACCTCTTGTCTCAAGCTGCCTTCAGGGTTTGTTCTTTGTCTCTGAGACTTGTAAGTTTTACTATTAGATGGTGGGGTGTTGACCTATTTTTATTGATTTTGAGGGGGATTCTCTGTGCCTCCTGGATTCTGATGCCTGTTTCCTTCCCCAAATCAGGAAAGTTCTTGCTATAATTTGCTCCAGTATACCTTCTGTCTTTCTCTCTCTCTTTCTTCTTCTTCTGGGATCCAATTATTCTAATATTATTTCGCTTTATGGTATCACTTATCTCTCCAGTTTTCCCCTCATAATCGAACAGTTTATCTCTCTTTTTCTCAGCTTCTTTATTCTCCATCATTTGGTCTTCTATATCACTAATTCTCTCTGCTGCCTCATTTATCCTAGCAGTATTTTTTGATTGCACCTCATTAATAGCTTTTTTGATTGTAACTTGGTTGGATTTAGTTCTTTTATTTCTCCAGGAAGGGATTCTCTAGTTTCTTCTATGCTTTTCTCAAGCCCAGCTAGCATCTTTATAATTGTCTTTCTGAGCTCAGTTCTGACATCTTACTAATGTCCGTATTGATTAGTTCCTAGCAGTAGGTTCTGCCTTTTGTTCTTTTTGAGGTGGATTTTTCCATTTCGTCATTTTGTCCAGAGAAGAATAGATGAATGAGAACAAAATGCTAAAAGGCTAACAACGACCACAGAAAAATATAAACTAACCAGAAGAGACCCAAAAACCAGGGGAAGAAGCAAGGGAAAAAAATATGATTAGGCTGGTGAACAGAACAGAGCCACACACTTGATTTTGGGTGTATTTTGGTCTTTTAGAAGAAACTGCCTCCCAAAATTTTAAAGAAAGGACAACTTATATATATACAAAAATAATGGTAAACACGATGAAAGGATGGAATATGAGTGTAAGGATGAAAATTTAAAAAGATTTTAATAAAGGAATTGATAAGATAAGCAGCTGGTTGAAAAAAGAAGAAAAAAAGGAGAAATGTGATCAAGCTGGAGACTAGAGAATGTGATCAGCGTGAATGCAATCAGGCTGGAGACTAGAACAAAGCCATATGCTAGATTTAGGGTATATTTTGGTCTATCAGAAGAAACTGTACCCCAAAATTTTAAAAAGAAAAAAAAACTTATATGTGTACAAAAACCAAGGTTAAATACAATGAAGGGATAGAATAAGACTATAAAAATGAAAATTAAAAAAGATTTTTAAAAAGGTATTGATAAGACAAAATAGTTAAAGTAAGTTAAAATAGGAAAGAGGAAAAATTCAGAAAAAGAAAAAGAAAAAATAACAAAAATTTTAAAAATTCAACTTAGAAAGACTAAAGAATCATGGGAAAAAAGCCATGAATTCTATTTGCTTATTCCACTAGCACTGATATTTTTCAGTTCTCATAGATCAGTAAACTTGGTCTTGGCTGGATGTTCTTGCTGATCTTCTGGGGGAGGGGCCTGTTGCCATGATTCTCAAATGTCTTTGCCCAACACGGAATTGCACGGGGCCAGGCTAAGTAATCTGCTCCTGTTTGCTCTCAGAGCTTTTTTTTTTTAATATTTTTTTAATATTATTTATTTATTTATTTGACAGATAGAGATCACACAAGTAGGCAGAGAGGCAGGCAGAGAGGGGGGAGGGGAGAAGCAGGCTCCCTGCCAAGCAGAGAGCCTGACGTGGGACTCGATCCCAGGACCCTGGGATCATGACCCGAGCCGAAGGCAGTGGCTTAACCCACTGAGCCACCCAGGCGTCCCTTGCTCTCAGAGCCTTTGTTCCCTGAACGCTTTCCGTAGAGCTCTGGAGGACGAGAATGAGGATGGCGGCCTCCCAGTCTCGAGCCCAGAGGAGCCGAGAGCTCAGGGCCCCACTCCTCAGTGCACCTTGGAGAAAAGCAGTCAATCCCTCCCATCTCCCTAGTTTCCAGCCACGCTCCGAGCTCACCTGGCCTGTGACCCAGTGTTTCTGTCTCTGGCACAGAGCTCCCTTTGGAGTCTCCAAACCAAACAGATTCTTGTCGCGAGCTCCTGCACCATTTCTCCCAGCGGAGGAAGGGGGAAGGGTCTCCCCGGACTGCCACTTATGGGGCTCCTGTTCGAAGAGCAGTGGCCCAACTGTGCTTTGGATCACAGTTTATAGCGACCCCGACCTGAGAGCCCCTCCTCGGCTCCGTCTCTGCAGCCGGCTTCCCCGTTCCCATACCTGGGAGCTCTGCCACACTCAGACACCCCTGGGGCTTTCTGTGACCCCACGGGCCCTGAGACCACACTGTCCCTGTGAGGATTCCACTCCCCACTTAGCCACTGGAGCGATGTCCCTCCATGGAGCAGACTTCTGAAAGTTCCAATTTTGTGCCCTGCTGCTCTCTCACCTGCTGGTAAGTGGCTCACAGAGGCTCCCTCCCCCACTTCCCTACTCTGTCCTTCCAAATACCACCTCGGATTCACTTCTCCACACGTCCTACCTTGCAAAAAGTGTTCGCTTTCCTGTTGCTAGAATTGCTGCTCTTCTCTTCGACCTCCTGTTGAGTCTGTAGGTGTTCAGAATGGTTTGATAACTATCTAGCTGATCTCCTGGGAACTGAGGAAATTTAGATCTCCTACTCGTCCACCATCTTTCTCCTCCCTCCAGTCTTGGTTTTGTTTTGTTTTGTTTTTTCCTTCATGCAACTTAGCACTCTCTGAAAGGACCCCATTCATTTATTTGTTCTCTTGGATATTGCCTGTCTCCTATCCCTACAATGTGAGCTCCCCCAAAACTTAAACTATATTCGTTTTAGTTTCTACTGAAGCCCTAGTATGTAGAATATCACCCAGAACATAATGGTCCCAGGAAATATTTGTGCAGTGGGATAAATTTTAATTAGTCATTATTTTCCCTTTCTGCCTATGTGAACAAACATAACTAAATCAGTCTCAGATTTTCGTTGAGATCTGAGTGTAATGTGGAGAGTTTTGCAATGCCAACCTGATTAAACTGAAAATTAAAGAGTGAGGGATGCTCAGAAAGAGGGAAAGTCTTGAAGAAAAAAAAATCCCCAAACTCTTTTTTTCCCCAAAGTACTGCAACTGATTTTCAATGTTTACTTCAGGGTCCCTTTTCAGCATTCATTTTTTCCTCCCTCCATCATCAATCATTGTCAATTTGAAAAAGTACAATACTTAGGGTCATTTATCTAGACCTATTGGAGTCTGAAATTATGCGGCTTCAGTCAAATATATGTGAATAAAGACTGTCATTTCTGATTAATGACATGTGACTTGAATGTCTCACAAAATCATTTATGCCATCCAAGCTTTACAGAAAGGTTATTATGTAAGGTCTTCCCCCCTCATGTTTTCTGCTTTTCTCTCTAAGAATCCTAGAGGATCCAATTTCTCAGTAGGAGAAAAAGCAAATGTTTAATGATTTCAGTTGTAATTGTTACTCTGGTTCTTGGTTTGCTGGACCAAGAGTATTTTTCAAGTTGAAAATTCTCTTCCACTGGATGGTTAGGCAAGCTTCTGATGTTGCTGTTTTGCAATTTTTGTTGCCAACATAGCCTTCTCTATTATTGAAAAAATAATCCATGTAAGACACTAATCTTATTCAGTTGATGCAGAGAAAAGAAGAGTTGAAAAACATGCCAATTCTTTGTCGATTATACTTTCCATGATTCATCAACTCTCTTCTTGAAGCATAAAATTCCACTTCAGCATAGATCCAAAAACATGGAAAAGAAAGATTTAGAAAGCAAACTTAGAAGGAGGAAAAGCCAGGCCTGAAATAAGAATTTAAAAGAGAGAGAAAGAGAGAAAATTTTCCTCTGAAGTGACACTCTGTCTTCTTCTCCTCAAGGGTATCACCCTCTCGGACCATTTCCACAAAATCTCTTTGGGAATTCTCTTCTATCACTGGGAGTGTAAGAGGAAAGCGTTAACAGCCATCAGCCATGTGCTAAGGTTTGATGAAGGCAAGTGGCTGGAGCATGTGTTGAGGGATGGAGGTACTTCCTCCCTGACCTTGACATTCCCTCTGAGGTGGGGGGAAGGCCTCAGATGTGGTACTCCTGGCTTCCTTTTCCTTCTCCTTTCCTTGGGGAGTTACAGTGGACATACTTGATTGTAAGTAGGAGGGGAATAACTGAGTATGGGAGACTCAGATCTGACCTTATTTCTTCTGAGAGTGAGCTGTCCTACAAGGATCATGATTTCTCTGCTTCCCCCCTTCCCTCTGGGGGAAGCTTCTCTGGCCCAGTGCTGCTAAGACTAGGTCATTAACTCTTCCTGACGTGCTATTAGTATGGTATTAGTACGGCTCATCTTCCGCCTTGATTCCTATTAATGTGCTCAGTTGGCTTTGGCCTTCACCTTTTCTCTTTGTTTCTCCAACTTACATAGAGGCCAGCTCTGGTTGGGAGGCTCTGTTTTCAAGGACCTCCCTCAGAGAATGGAATAGGGTGTGACTCCTTGGGTCATAGTGGGCAAATGACAGAAACTCATAGCATTGTATTTGAAAAGTCCAATAGCATCTTGGTCCCTTTCTTTTTTTTTTTTTTAAGATTCTATTTATTTGACAGATACAGATCACAAGTAGACAGAGAGGCAGGCAGAGAGAGGGAGGAAGCAGGCTCCCTGCTGAGCAGAGAGCCCGATGCGGGGCTCGATCCCAGGACCCTGGAATCATGATCCGAGCTGAAGGCAGAGGTTTAACCCACTGAGCCACCCAGGTGCCCCAACATCTTGGTCCCTTTTTGAGTTCCCCCTGCATAATAAGCATCTCTAATTTTTTTTCTTTTGGAGACCTGTTTCATACAATAAATTAGGGCATCCCTACTATACACTAAGCTCTGTTTCAGGTCTTGATATAAATAGAAAAGACCAATGAAACATGGCCTTTGCCTGCAATATTGCACTTTGGGTTAAAACTCATTTTTTTAAAAAAAGGGACAATAGGCCATAAATAGATGAAACTGCCTATGGTTTGGGTGCTAAGAGAGGGAGAAAAGTGAAGACTATGGCAGATGGGGAAGACTTCTTGGAAGAGACAGCACCAAGCCTTTAAGGATGAACAAAGTTAGAATAACGGAGAAGCCGCATAAGCCATGGTTCTCTTGGTTGCAAGGGACAAAATCAAATTCAAACTGGTGTAGATAAAAAAGGGAATGCATTTGTTCACATCTGAAAACCCCGGAGGGAACACTGTGTTTACACATAGCTGGATCCAGGGAGCCTGGTGGGGTTCTCTGAGTTCGGGCTTATATGCTCCATCTCTTGATTTATATCTGCTTTACCTTATGCTGGCTTCGTTCCCAGGCAGGCTGTCTCTCTGGTAGCAAGAGGTCTGCCAGGTTGTCCAGATTTAAATCCCATCGGCAACCCCAACAAAAAGCAAATTCGTTCTGCTAAACAGTTCCCAAAGTCCTGGAATTCAGCCTCATGGGCTCTGATTGGGTCATATGTCCATCCCTGAAATAGACATCGTGGCTGTCTATGGGAGGGGTGTTTCTTCCTGGAAATTTGGGGTGCCATCTGCAGATGTGCGGGCAAAGAGGTGTTAGATCGACAAATGTAAGGCATGGCTATAAGAGGGAAAGTGACAAGTATGTGGGGAAAATGTTGTTTAAAAAATGTCCTATAGGGGCGCCCCGGTGGCTCAGTGGGATAAAGCCTCTGCCTTCGGCTCAGGTAATGGTCTCAAGGTCCTGGAATCGGGCCCCACATCGGGCTCCCTGCTCGGCTTCCCCTTCTCTGTCTGCCTACTTGTGATCTCTGTCAAATAAATAAATAAAAATTTAAAAAAAAATTTAAAATGTCCTATAAATACAAGGGAGGAGGGGGGTTGGTCATGGAGTGGGAGCTGAAGTAAACCCTAATCAGAAGGACATCACGAGCGGGGAAAATGCTGTGTTCTTGGAAGGAAGAAGGGAGAATAAAGACTGAGGAGAACATAAAATTATCTCAGAAATGGTGGGTAAAGGAAGCTGGAGAAGCAGAGTGGACCGAAACATCAAAGGACTAGAAGTTATCTAGAGCTAGATTCCATGCAGTATGTGAAAGCAACCAGTCATGGAGAGATGTTAAATGTACCTCCAAACACTGCGCACATTACTTGCCATGCCTGTCTATTACAAAAACCGCCGACCTGTTTTCCTTTTTGGAGCAAAAGGCGATTGACTCACCAGCATGGATTCCTCTCCAGGAATCTGGTATAAACCAACCAGGCTAAGCCCTTTACCCTGCCCCGTGACTGGGTCAGAGGTGGGCATGGGATCCAACTCATCTCCCGAGGGCTGGAAACTTTGTTGGAGGGATTTCTGCAGAAAGGGTTCTCTTTCCCTAGAAAGGGACTATACTTCTTCCGCAGCCTATTTTAGGAAGACGTGAGAACCTAGATCCTTCCTGTCTTCGTCAGACTAGACCAAGTCCTGCAGTATACTTTACTCTGGGCCTTCTGTTATGCAGCGTGATGAATATCTTTGTGGTTTCAGTCCATTCCAGTTGGGTTTTCTGCTATTTGCCACCAAAAGCAACCTAAGGTACGCTTTTTTTTTTTTTAAGATTTTATTTATTTGACAGACAGAGATCACAAGTAGGCAGAAAGGCAAGCAGAGAGAGAGGGGAGGAAGCAGACTCCCTGCTGAGCAGAGAGGCAGATGCGGGACTCGATCCCAGGACCCTGGGATCATGACCCGAGCCCAAGGCAGAGGCTTTAACTCACTGAGCCACCCAGGCGCCCCTAAGTTACGCTTTTTATACTGAAAATATGGACATGGAAACTTATTATAAGTCATCTATTTATTCTTGTATTACACACACAATAAAATCCTCATTAAAATAAAAAGGAAAATTTTCACTATCAGGCAGAAAAAAAGACTAGAAGGAAATGGACCAAAATCTTAATAAGTCCCTTTTAGGGACCTAAATATAGATGGTGTGATTTTTTTTTTCTTTTGGTTCCTTTTTTCTTCAAATGTTATATTAAAAAATTGTTACTCTTATAAAAGTTAGGAAATGTAAGATTTTTCCCTATGACCAACACAATTCAATGAATCTGAATTTTGAGTAATGGACTATTTTTGATATTTTAATTTTTGAGCACTTCAGAACGCTTTTGATTTCAAAAGGTTGTGATTAGAAGTCATTCGGAAATGTATGAGTCATTTTTCTCTCTTTTAAATTGTGTGGTAACCGGAATGGAATTTTTCTTTACTGATGGCAAATGTCTCAGAATTCAGGTCATTTTTCTGGAGGTCAAGGCCTGGAGATACAGGCCGAGCTGGTGTTAGAAATTATGCTTAATCTATACTGACTAGGTACTGCCCTGGAAATTGCCTTCCTGCCCTGGCCTGTTTATGAGTTCCTCAGAGTCATTTGTACTCTATTAGTTGAATGATTTCAGATTTCTTTTTAAATTGGTTTCCTTTCTTTTTAGGAAAAATTAATTAAAAAGAAAATGTATTTCACTGTCATAGTATGAAAACTGGTGTCATTTGGAATAAATAGAAAGAACCCATAGGGATAACCCAGATAAAACTGAATGATATTAATCGTATTCTATTTTGATACTGTTGAATGCTAAAGGTTCTAAGCTTGGATCCTGATCTGTCTTTATTTCAAAGGGAGATTATCACAAGTTAGAGAGATGGTGGAAAGTCTATTAGTACTCAACTGAGTCTTCTTGAGAAGTGAGAAGGGTTGAAAAGGATTAACGTTCTCGCTACGAGATTCAGTATGATTTAAAAGTGCATTCCAGTGCCATTTAAAATCACTTTCTCCAGACCACCCAAAGTGAGCCATCTACCACTTAATATTCGTACACCCCTGGTCCTATCTGCTGCGTGCCACATTTTAGGAAACAATGTACTACATTGGTGGCTGCATATTTAAAGCAGTCCGAGGGGACCCCGGCGTGCATGCTTGCACGTGTGTGCACGCATGTGCACGCACAAACACGGTTCTCAAATATTAGCGTGCAACAGATTCCCTTGTAGGGGGGCTTGTCGAACAACACAGTTTATGATTCACCAGGCTGGGCACAGAGCCTCAATATTTGCATTTCTAATGAGATCCCAGGTAACACAGACACTGCTGCCCAAGACCACACTTGGAGGACCCATGCGCTCAGGGAGGGAAGAGCCAATGTATCGCTAACTTTGAAACAATGTCGCCTCCTCACTTTTGTTGAAGCCAATCCATGCAGGTTTGTAGAGTAAGCAGAAGAATCGAGCAGAGCCAAAATCCAGATGAATTAAGATGCACACAGTTTTTAACCTTTACTCCAGCTAGGAGTACATCAGTTCCTACAAGTTGATCTGCCGCATCAAGTAAATAGATCTGCTCAGAGGAAAGGTCAGTACACATGTTCTGCTACAATGTAATTTCAGTCTATTGCCCTGTGCCCTATTACTCTCTGTGGTGCAAGAGATACAATGGTGAAAAGCTTGCATTTAATTGTCTCTTCTCTACTAAAAGCCTCTTGCCTCACATAATATTCATGAGAACTAAGCAGATGAGCTCCAGAAGACAAGCCTGGCCAGCCTCAGGATCACACACACGAGTTCTCCTCGGCTGCTGCTTCTCCAGTTCCTCATCTGTGATTGAGAGAGGGCTCCTTTTCCATCCTCAAGCAGTGCTCGACTCTGTTCTCCTGCCTCTTCACTCACTGCATGCCATTCCCAAGAACCAGAACGTAGGAATTCTTTCAGAAGGATGCTCTGATCCCTTCTTCCTCCGGGGTGTGAGCTATCTGCCAATTATGGAACTGTGTTTAGTTTCTATGACTTAATAATTACTTTAATTTCACTTCATACTGTTCTGAAGAACTCTTTTTGAATGAAGGACACTCAGCATACTCCTAGCGCTCGCCCGGAACAGACACAGCTAATCAGAATGTGTAGAATTAAATAAAAGAGCAATTATGGGAGGCTGTGATGTGTTATAACAGATGTACCAAACAAGACTCGATCAACTCATTGCTCGGAAGAGAAATAATGTATTAAGGCAGTTTCAGTACAGATCTTGCAAGCACAAGTGGGAACATTTTACGGGGTAGAGGAGGAGAAAAAACCCCTAAGAATGTGAAGCATAGGATTTCATCAAATGACTCCAGATATTTTATTTATCTCATGTACTGATTTCCATTCAGGTGTATCTTCCCATGGTCTCCGGTGTTCAGTTCTGTCATGAATGATCTGTTCATAGGAACTAGGTCCCTCCTTGATTCAGATGACCATGAAGGAAAGGTCACTAAGGACAGAGTGGAGTTCCCTGGGAGATATGCCCAGCCTTAAGAATCTGGGATAAGCCTCTGGTCAACCAAGTTACTCACCTCTCCCTTCTTTTGAGGTGACTCATGGCGTGCTAGGTGGGAAACCCCAGGTGCGATTGGCAGCAGGCTGAATTTATGGTGTCTTGTTTCCCCAGTTGCACTCAGGGCCCCCATCTAAGTTATGCCAGCCTCTCAGGGAATGTTTTCCCTAAACATTGCATGGTTAAAGCAGCTGGGTACTTAGAGCTCATTAGCTAAATTAGATTTATTTCAATACCAGTTTTATAGGACTTAGCTTTTGCTCTGGAGGCAAACTCTTGCTAGGGAATGTGAGGAGAGGAAGAAAAGGTAGAAAACGAGTTTTAGGTCCTCCAGAGGCTTATGGTTAACTAATAAAGACAAGGCAAGCCCAAGCATTTCCAAATTTGAGAAGAGTTGTCTCTAATTGCCATTAAAAAAAAAAAAAGGATCTAATTGTTCATACACAGCAGACAGAGAAGCAACTGCGATGCTTTTAGGAGGATCCAGGTCTTGACCTAGTCTTGGGAAAACCCTGAACTTCAGGCGATTTGCTATCATCTGACAGGTGTGATTCGGCAACAAGCGTTTTAAAGATGCCATCTTTTCTTTGAAGCCTTTCTCCATTTGTCCTCTGTACAATTTGTGTGGTATTTTACCTCACATTGCGACCGCCACCTGCTCATCCACTTTGTCTCAAGCTCTTTTATCTGTGTATCTATCATTCTATCTACATTTTTATACAATTTATAATTAGGGTGCCTGGCTAGCTTATTCCGAAGAGCGTTGACTCTTGATGC